>SJYT01054896.1:591291-801639 GCA_006410635.1 Cephalophus harveyi | reverse complement strand
GTAGATTCTCGGGGGAGGCAAAAAAAAAAAGTTTTCTCTCCTCTGCAAAAGGCGGGCAGGGCGCCCTAAGTCCAAGGACAATCCATGGAAGTGTTCGCTTCTTCACAAGTTGTGCAAACGATTTGTTAGTTCATGAGCCTAATTAGTGCGGGGATCACATAAACAGCTTCCTCCGAAGCCTGGTAAATGGCTTGATGATTGGTCGCTATTACTCGCCCTGAGGTGGAAGGGGGGAGACTCTTTAAAGTGCGTCAGAGGGAGGCGAGCGCCTGGGAACCCGGAGGCCTGGATCCGGGCCGAGAGTGGAACGGAGTCGCCGCCGTTGCCGCGGCCGTGCCTCCTGCGCCCGCCGGGCCGCCCGGCCTCTCCGCGCTGTCGCCCCGCGCCCCCAGCTCACTCGCTCCCGCGGCGCCGCAGCGGCTTCTTCTCCTCCTCTTTCGCCTCCTCCTCTTCCTTCGCTTTTTCTCCTCCTCCTCCTCTTCCTCCTTCTCCTCCTCCAGTTCTCCCTCCTCCTCTTTCCCCACCTCCTCCCCCTCGGCCACCGCCTCCTCTCCACCACCATCACTCCCTCCGGGGCACCCCGGTCCCTGCAGAGTCCCCGGTCGGCGCCGCCTCCTCTGCGGCCCCCTGGATTCCCCAGCCTGCCGAGCCTGGGCTTGGGGGAACAGACGGATGTGCCGACACTACAGATTCCTCGCGCCCAGCGCTTCCGCGCTGCTTTCTCCGCAGCCCCGCCTCTGGGGAGCTGGAATCGCCCCGGGAGCCCTCGAGGGTAAGCGGGCAGGGGTGGGTTCCCGGCGACGGTTAACGGAGCTGTTTGGTCAGCGAAACTCCCGGCGATTTCCTAGGTGAGGATGGAGCCTGGCGTGGAGGAGTACTGGGTCCTCCAACCGCGCGTAGCCTCTAGGTCTCAGGATCGCTGATCTCTCCATCCTTGACGCGGCTCGTTCTTTTCCAAGTTGAGACCGGAGTGGATGAACCTGCCGGGACGGTGGGCGCTTCCAACTTCCCCACGGGGTCTCGATTCTCCTTTCCGGGAAGGGGCTCATCTCCTTCCCCCAAACAGCTTCGTCTGCAATATCTGGGACTAGGGGTCCAAGGTCAAGGGAGAAGCTGATGTGCTGTTACTATTACCGTTGGGTTGTCGTTATTATTTTTGTCAGTGTTGTCGTCATTATTATTATTTATTGTCACTATTTCTATTATTATTCTGCCATCTGTCGTCCCAGGGGCGGGTTGCTGTGCAAACCCCGGGCTTACAATTAGGGAGTGCAGATCGTTTCTCCAGTCCCAAGCCATGTCCGCATTTTCGAGCTTGCCTTCGGTTTTGGGATGATTTTAGGGCCGAGTTCCCTCGTCCCCATTGGCTCACGCAGCAGCATAATTATGATCACATCCCCCAGGCTGCTGGCGCTGCTCTCTGTTTATTGGTGGTTAAAGATCTATTATCTATTCATCAGCCGCCTCTTTTTTTTTTCTTTTTGCCAATTACATTCTTCTAAAGTGAAGTACCAGCAGGTATTTTGCACGTTTACAATCAATGATTTAAAAAAAAAAACTGGCATCCTTTAAATCTCTTACTCGGCGGCCCATGTCATTTTGCTTAAGGACGAAATGCCTGTTTGGTGATGAGGTTGCCGTGAGACTGAAAAAATGTCGATTGGGAGGGGGAGAAGAGGGAAGTTCTGTAAGTCAGGCTGCACCGCCCCTAGATTCATCAGTCATAAGTCTCCAGGTCTGGGAACATGTTCCCCTGCCTTGCCAGCTATCTGCTCCTTGTCCTGGGGTCACCCCTGATCCTCTGTGGGTTCATCTGCTGTGTATTTATGTTCATGTCGATTTCTCTTTATTCCAGGCATAGTCTGTATTGGGGGTGCAGTGAGAGGAGGGTCCAAACACCCCTTTTAGAAAACACTCTAGGTGAGAGAGGGGTTAGGAGTGTGTTTTCTGGGGTTGTCCGGGCACCTGGCCTTAGGGAGGACCCAGCAGAGATCAGGTGCTGCCTCCTCCCCACCTTCCCAGGGCACATACACACATTCACACACGGGACAGTCTTGGGCCTCAGCTTTGTGTTCATGTCCCAAGAAGCCTGCCCCTGCCTCAGACTTCAGCTCTCTGATGGCAGCTATGGGCAAGGCTCTTGGCTGGGTTTTCTCCCTTAGCAGTTTCTCTCCACCTTGCTTTGTGGCATCCCCCCATCCTTTCCCACAGGCCCAAGGAAAGAGGGTGCTGGATCCAGCCTTTTGGGGTGAGGTGCATTTTTAATACTATCTCCCTGGGTCCTAAACCACAGACCACCAAAAATATCATCTCCAGTTCAGAAAACCTTCCTTCACTTAGGCTGTAGGGACACAAGCCCCATTGTGCCCAGGCCAACAGAGAGCCTGAAGCCACAAGGAAAACTGGAAGTCTTTGGACTGCACTAGCCAGCCAGTCTGGGGTAGAAGTAGAGGTCAGCCCTCTGTTCCCAGAAAGAAGCACCCAGTTTAGGTGGGTTGTAGATCCCCGATCCTGGAGTCGATGGGAGAGGACCCCATTCTCCATAGAAACATCTCCAAGAGGGCTGGAGGTTCAGATTCGCCTGCAGACCAGACCTGTCAAACTCGGCCTTAGGCTCCAAATGGAAACTGGGGGTACTAAAAGCCCCATCCTATCTGCAGGCAGGGAACGGCCATTCGTTGCACAGGCAATATTAGTGAGCTTAGCTGAGGGGAATAAAAGGACACGATCCTGAAGGCCAAGGGCCTCCACTCAGTGTCTGGGCATAGGGGTGAAGCCATCTCTTCTAAACTCTCAGGCTTAGCACTCAAGTGTTACTGGTACCACCTTAAACGCTTTCCCCTGCTTTGGTCAAGATGCGTCCAGAAAGTGTCCTAACAAAGTGAGAGGTCTGGAGCCCAGACCCCCAGCCTCCCTCCCAAAGTAGGACCAGTTGGCCAGGGCAGAGGGCCCAAGCTTCTCCCAGCCTACAAGAGACAGGCCTCTTGCGAACTGCCCTGAAGGGGTCTGGCTTTACCCCCAGAGGGCTCTAGTTATCGGCAGGTGGGCGAGGCTGAGAGAATCTCCTATCGGCCTTCGTGGAGGCAGAAGGACAAGCCAGTTCCTCTGCCCCTGTTTGCTGCTGGCCCCACGCCTTTCCTGGGCCCCCGTGAGGAAGAAGCGGGTTTCCAGTGAGTGAGGGGCCTCACTCCAAAGTCCTGGAAGGGGAGAGTAATCTATGCTAATTCATGCGCCAGGGCCAGGAGCTCGGAAGAGTTGGCGCTGCCGGCCTCGACATGCAGGGGAATTAACTAAGAGAGTAACTCATTAACCAGGCTGGCGGTGGAGGTGCATCATGTCGCTGGGCATCCTAGTCTGTCTGGACCCGGAGCCTAAGCTGCCCTCAGACTCCACTCCCTGGACCCAGCAGCTGCTGTTCTCTATACTGCGGCTTCCCAAGCCTTGCAGAATTCGGCCTCTCTTTGTTCCTCACCCTTCCTAGAAGGGTGGGTGTTGGCTTAAGTACAGGTGCAAGCAGTGGAGAGTGTTGGGGGGGCGGGGGCAGGGTTCAGAGGCTCTTCCCTTCCACAGCCCCAGCCGCTGAGGGTTGAGCTCAGTCGATTTAGGAGGCTACACTGTGCAGGTAGCTGATCTGGCAGGCACATGATGAAAGTTCAAGTCACTGATCTGTCACTTACTGACTGAGCGATCTTAGGCAACACCACCACCTCTCCCAAACTCCATTTTGTCATCTGTTAAAATCACGACCAATGCTGCCTTCAAGCCATGGAGGGAGTGATAGAACCCCTCTACCTCCTGATCATGGCAGGCAGTTATACATCTGTGTGTGCGTTTTAAAAACTCAGAATTGTGCACAACAAAGGGTGAGTTTTACTGTATGTAAGTTACACCGTAGTAAACCTGCCCCCACCCCCGACCCTCACAAAGCCAGACCTGGATGATCTTAGGCAAAGTTACCTAACCTCTCAGTGCCTGTTACATCTTGGCTCTTGAGATTGCTCAATGATAACCCTAGCTGATCGTTCAGGATAAGCGCAGCAAAGTGCTTAGTGTCTAGCATGTAATGAATGAGCTGTAATAAAGGTAGTCCCTGTCTCTGATATTGCTATTATCAAAGCAAGGCTCCTCTCCAAGGCTTCTCACTGGGCTTCAAAACTGAACAGTAAAGTTGTACAAACATAAGCTACTGCTCACCTCATGCTCCTGACATGTTCCCCTCCACCTTCTCCTAAAGGCCAGGGACTTCTTTAAGGGGATGCCCCTTCTTTAAGGGGGTGAGACAGGCTTGCATTCTTGGCTAGGGAGACATCAAAGGGCAGCGATTTCTGGTCCTCTCTCCCATACCATCTGCTCTGAGTTTCCCAGCAGACCCCCTACCTTTGGAGGAGCAAACAGCAGTGCTTTTCCCTCCCCCGGCTCTTGCCAGGCCTGTTTGACAACTGGGGTGGATGCATAGCTTCCTGCAACCCAGGATGGACGCCAGGTGCTGCCTGGGCCACTACCTGTGTGACCTTCACCTTCTTGAGCCTCGGTTTTCTTTCTGAAAAGGAAATATAGGATTATTATTATTCGTTGTTTGAGAGGAGTAAGTGAGCTAATGCTTGACACAGTTGTTGCTGTTCAGTGGCCAAGTCCTGTCCGACTCTTTGCGACCCCGTGGACTGCAGCACTCCAGGCTTCTCTGTCCATCACCATCTCCCTGAGTTTGCTCAAACTCATGTCCATTGAGTCAGTGATGCCATCCAACCATCTCATCCTTTGTCGCCCCCTTCTCCTCTTGCCCTCAATTGTCCCCAGCATCGGGGTCTTTTTTTTTTTTTTTAACCGTTTATCAAATGTTAATGTCAGGCGATGGCTTTGTACGTGCGGCACTCCGCTAAACGCGGCAGTTAGGAGCCTCCAGGTGAGCGGTACCAGCGGTACGGTGAGGTTGCACTGTGGGCCCGCCTAACAGCGCGGGAAGCGCGGACGTCGATGGAGGCGAAGCCGCTTCCCGGGACTAAGGCATGGGAAAGGTGTCCGGGATGGGGAGATCCTTGGGACCCGGCTAAGAATTCCTCCAACCCACTGTGATTCCCAGCCACCCGGCCTCTCCAAATGCGTAGGACGGCGGTTGGACAACGAAGAGAACAATCAATATCCTAAAAACATTTCTTGAAATTGTTACTACGGCAAATCCCTTTCTGCTGTCCTCCCTTGAGGCCGCTCGCTGGGCTGGCGCAGCGGCCTGGGGCGGGTATCCGCGTGCGCGCAGCGGCGCCTAGTGGCGAGGGCCGGGCGCTAGCCGCATCCCCGCCGGCGGCTGAGCCCCCGTGTGCCCCACTGCCAAGACCTTCCCGCGACCGCAGCCTGAGCCGGAAGAGAACGTCAAAGTTGGCTCAGAGAAAGAGAGGGCAGCTTGGAAATCCGTCTCTCCTCCCTCCATCAGTTCGCCGCTTCAAAGTTCACCACCCACGCTTGAATTCCAGCTCCACCCCAGTGGGGCTTCTTTCGGAAGGGTGCAAAGAAGAAAAGAGAGCCGGTAGTGCTCCAAAAAGGACGGCGAGGCCTCCATCACCTGTTGTCGGGGCGATACCGCGCAAATGAGACCAGGAATTCATGCGTCAGGTCCTCTCTCCTGCTGCCTGACCACGGTGGCTCAGAATGGGCCCATGCTGGCTTGCGCTGGCCCGGCCTGGGGTAGAGTCGAGAGGGCTTTCCGGTGCGGTTCTCTCCCGTGGGGGTTTCGCGTGCGGCTCTCCTAACTTCACGCCCCCTCGCAGCCGGCCGAGGACTGAGACAAGGGTCCCGATGGTTATTACTGGGGTAGTGGTTGATCACGCAGTCGGATAGGGCGGCCGTGGTGACCGGCCCCTTTCTCTGGGAGCCCTTCTCTGTCCCAGGGCAAGTCGGCTCCTCCATGAGATGAAGTCGTGGAATCCGAGCGGGGTTCATTGGAAACCGGTGTGTAACTGTTCAGGGCGTTCAGTGGCGGGGAGGCGAGGGGACCGCGCCCTCCCAGGAGGGTTGGATCCAGGTCCAGGCTTCTGCAGCCCCAGACGACTGCAGGAAACACGCTATCCTTCTCCGGCTGGTAGGAGGAGGCTGCCAGCGTCTGGGTCTCAGAGATCCATCTATTTTGAGAGCCAGCGTTTCAGGAGCCAGGAACTCCGCACTCATGCAGAAAGTTCAGGACCTGACCGTCGAGTTTACCTCCGTCACGACGCTGAAACTCGTCAATCTCTCAACACACAGGCTGTCCCTTTTCACTATTGAAAGCAAAGAAACAGATCAAAGGAAGTTTCGGTTTCTCTCTCCCTTGGCTACCTTCAAATGAAAGTCTAAAACCCAAGCAAGGATAGGCGTGGGGGAAGCAAGAATTAAGGAACTTGAACGCTTTTGCTCAGGTGACTGCCCGGTCAGGGGTGGAGACAGCTCCGTCTCCCCTGCCCTCTCCCCGCTGGTGGGTGTCTAGAGTTGTTGTTCTCCCCTCCAACAGTCCCCAAAGCTTTGGCTTCAATGGGCCGCCAGGTCTACTATTGTAGGAGCTGCCTGCGGCCAGATAAGGTGACCTGCAGCACAGGGTCACAGGACCAACACGGGCATCGGGGAACTCATCTGCTGAATCTTATGCTACGTTCTCTGCCATCTGTTTCAGACTCCGCTCTTGACAACCTTCACGGGCCTTGTAACTAGTGGGGCCCAGTCCTTTAAGGACATCCTTGAGGGGGTCAGTGGCAATCCACTTTCAAACCTAGGGACAGTTTCTGAAATGCTGGCGGGCCGCCAGGCCCTCTCTCAGGAACTTGTCTCCTCTTTTTGTATTTCCTCGTTTTCTGGGCTCTGGGGGCTGGACTAGGGCTTAGAAAGATCATGGCTGTTGGAAGAAAGAAACTTGAGGCTTTTTCTCTTGGACGATGCAGCTCTCCAAGAAACCCTGGGAGGATATTGGGGAAGACTTAGAAGGGCTATTCCTCTCCCTGTAACGAATTTTACCTTTTAAAGGCATGTTTGTGCACACCCAGTTCTCAGTGAACCTCGTAATCTGGTAGAGAAGGAGTCATGATACCCATTTTCCAGATGAGAAAATTGAGGCTCAGAGAGGCCATCAGCAAAGAGGCTTGGGACCGGGATCCTTCCACTTCCAGCTCCCCAGCGTCCAACGTCAGTGCGTTCAAGCCAATGAGAAATGGCAGTGAAGACGCGGCGGCAGGCTGACGGGACACGTTGCGAAGCCACTCCAGGCGCGTAACCCCATCACTTGCCTCGAACTCACTTGCCCACTATTGTCCTCCAAGCCACTGTTTCCACCTTAGGCCTCACCCCCACACCCTTTTGCTTCCTCCCGGGTAGTCTTCTGCGGACTAAAGCTCCGAGTTTAGGATCAGAAGGTCGGCGGCCTCATTGCGGCCAGTCAGCGCAGGGGCTGACCCGGCTGAGACATCGTGCGCTCCACACCCTCTTAATTGCTCTTCAAAGCAGCCCTGAAACCTCCGCGGATACCCACAGAGCGGCCCTGCGCCGGCGTCGGGGATCCCGGAGCGCGGTCCGAGGACCCCTCGCAGCCAGCAAGGCGCCCCGAAAGTCCCTGGCCTAGCGACCGATCTCTGCCTCCCTGGCTCTGCCCAGCCTGCGCGGAGCTGGCCTGGCCAGGGGACAGAAGAGCCGCCAGCTGGGAGCTTCCGAAGAGGCCCACAGGGAGGGTCTGATGGCCCCCTTCCTGAGAAGACCCTCCTCCCAGAGCCTTGGCCCTGGCGATCTTTAATTACAGGCGCCCCCCCCCCACCCCCCGTCACGGCCAGGCCGCTCCCCAAGACGATCCAGAAGAAGCCTTCTGAAGGTTAGGGCCCCGAAGCTGCTTAGCTGCACACCACACTTATATTCAGGGGAGGGCACCCAGAGGTTGGGCACACCAGGCCCTGCTCCCCTGTTTGCGTCCCCTCCATGTCTGAGCTGGGGTTGGGGGCGCACGCGGTGCTGCCCGCTTCTGCCGAGACTCCGCCAAGCCCCTGGCGGTGGAGGAGAGACGTGAGTGGGGCCCCACTGCCGGCGACCCGAAGCACAGTTGCGTTCCGCGTGTCCCCCAACCCGGCCACACCCCCGGTGGGGGGGGAACCCTGAGAGGCCGGGCCACAGCCTCCCCGCACTTAGCCCGGCCGCCAGCCGCTCGCCTGGGGCTGCGCAACAAAGGGTGGCATCGCGGCGGCGCGGGCAGGGACCTCATTGGTTCAATATTAGCTTTTCATTCCAGTCTATTGTGCCCATCTGAGATAATATTGACTCTGAGGTGAGAGCCCACAGACGACAGGGCTTGTCTAACACTCCACGGCAGGGCGCTCGAAGGGAAGAGAACCAGAAGCGGAGAGTTCAAGAGGCTGCAAATAAAATCTCTGGCGCGGCGGCGCGCCCCGGGGCCGCTTACGGCCCCGCCGCCAGGCTCGCCCAGTGCCGTGCGCCCGGGCCTCCGACTCGGGAACCGGGGCCCGGAAGAGGGGCTTGGGGTCCGGAGGCCGCTCTGAGGCGGGCCGCTCCTTTGCATCGAAAACCGCCCTCATTTACCACCCTCCTCCCCCATCTGATTTTGAGGTTCCACTCCTGGGTAACTCCGGAGAAAAACGAATTCCCACGCACATTCTTTTAGTTTGCCAGTAAGCCACTGAGCTGTTTTTTCCCCATTTAAACGAGGTAATTCTTCAGGGTGACTTCGCTGTCAGTGTTTCTCCTATTTCCCCCACCACCAGAAGAGTAAGCACGCAGCGATGGTAGTTAGGCTGCAGGACTGGCGAGTGCGCGGTTAATATCAAATTTCTAACTGCATTTTGCGTTGCTTCGAGTCGTCTCCTGCAGCCCATCCCGGGTTTGTTAACCGCCTTTCTAACCACAACACTTTAAAGGGCCTCCAGAACGTTCACGTCTTGCATATAAAGATCCGTTTCAATCTCCAAATTGCCTCTAAATGCCTACGTTGGAAAATGGCCCTTAAAGCTGTCTTAGGTGCCTGAGAAAAGAACACTTAGGTTTACACTCGTGGGACAGAAGGCCAGATTCAGAGCTTGCAGTGGTCCTGGGAATGGATGCCCTCAGGTCTCCTTTAGGAAATCTGTGTCTCCCCTTCATTTGGAGTCTGACCTCCTCCTTTAAGAGCATGGTAACTAATTATTGCTAAAAATGTACTAAATACTTGAAATTCGCTAAGAGGGTATGAGTTTGGTGCAAATGTAATAGTTTTTGCATTGTTGAAATTTGCCATTTGATACTGGAATACATTCTTAAATAAATGTGGTTATGTTATATATCAAAAAGAGAGAGAGAGAGAGATCATCTGTTAACTGTCACTCCAATAAGCAGCTGATTCAGCCCACGGCACTTGGGTGTCTTGTGGGGAGCTGGGGTGGCAGCATCAGCACTCAGGAACCACTGTGAGCCTCCCTCCTTCCTTTTAGGTGCCCTGTGCTGAGCTGGGGTTCAGGGACACCCAGCTCCAGCACTTTGGATATTTCAGAGAAGGATACTCTAATATATTTTACATTCGGGCCGTTTGTTTTCTATATTGTTTAATACAGAATATATATTATATGGATTTCATATTATGTACTGCTTGGCATATATTTAACCTCTAATATTACAATACTGTATTATTTAACATCTTTTTATACATTATATATTATACTGTATGTGTAGATAGTTCTTAATATATAAATACATATAAATATATTTATTTTATGTGTGTAAAAGTATTTAGGGAAGCCTTTAATCTTCCTGCAAGTACATATTTGATCGTTTTCATGCAACGTTATTTTAAAAAATCCTAATCGAAACCACTTTGACACCAGCCATGTCTTTATAACAAATAACCCTGGAGTCCAATTTCGGCTCCAGGGACCGAAGAGGGGTGGGGGAGGGAGGGAACTCTGCCGTAAGGGACAGCAGGTTCGCTCTGGAAAGTGGTTTCCAAATGCCCAGTCCCTGGGGACCGAGGAGCCGACGTTCTGGACTGGGCGGCCGGCCCCTCTCCCCGCTCGCGTGGTTGTTTTGGTTTTGAGAGAGGCTGTTTAGAAGCTCCTGTGGTCCCTACACTGATGTCATGAATTAAAAATGAATTTGGAGAGTGCAGCATATGCTCGGCTGCGGCGTCTGCGAGAGCAGCGGAGGCCTTTCACCCCGGGTTCTGGGCTCCAGACGCCGGAATGACTGCTCCGGCCTCGGCGCCTGACGCGGGCGCGCACGCGGGCCCGGCTCCAACCTGCAGCCGCCCTCCGCCGACCCCGCGGCTGGAAAAGCTGTCTGTGGCTTAGACCGCTTGCAGATCAGGTGGTCGGCTTCTAATATCTATTAAGAGCCGAAGAAAGCAAGCAGTCGGGAGCTCCCGCAGGAGGGCTGGGGCCAGGTGGAACGGAATCGGGATTTCAGATGTCCCTAGGTTATTAGCCCCACGCCGGAGATCCAGTTTACGGAGGGAGGAAAAAAGATCATTGAAGTCTAGTGCCGACTAAAGCATCAGGAAAGAGAAACGCCCCGACTTTACAGCCCGCGAACCTGAGGGGTCTACTTCTGAGGCCTGGGAGTCGGGAAGAGAAATTGGAGTGGAGGGGGAGGGGGAATGGGGGGCGGGAAGAAGACTTGGAAAAAGGGCAAGAAGAATCAGAGACCGCCAGGAGGCAGGGTGTGGCGAGCTGTTTATTTCTTGAAAGTGGATCTCCCAAATGGCTACCTGGCGAACACTTTGTGGAGCAAAGCAATGAAACTCTGCTAAAATCTGACCAAGAGATGGGCTTCCCACTTCAGGCAAAACCCCGGGTTCAGCGAGACCCGGAATCCTCCTCTGATCTGGTCCAGCCCCTAGCCTTAGGAAAAGGTTTTTGCCGACGTGGAAGAGTGCAGGCTATGCCCTCGCGACTCGGTCCCTGGCTGGACGCTGGGGTATTTGCTAAGATGAGCTTGGGACCAGGAAGTGGGAAAATGTCTTCACGTTGCTAAAAATAAAACAACTGACCCCTCCTCCTCCTCCTCCTCCTCCTCCCCACGGCTGCAGTCTCGGAGCCTGGCTGCCTGGGGAGGCGTCTGAACACGCACAGGAGCACAGGACGCCAGGGCTTCCAGATGAAGGGTGGATCACAGTGCCAACCATGTGGATCTCCCCCAGATGGACTTCAGCACATCTGGCCCATCTGTAGTATGAAAGGGAGGATCCTGTCTCTTATACACATCTAGATGTGTATAAGAGACAGCAATGAAACTCTGCTAAAATCTGACCAAGAGATGGGCTTCCCACTTCAGGCAAAACCCCGGGTTCAGCGAGACCCGGAATCCTCCTCTGATCTGGTCCAGCCCCTAGCCTTAGGAAAAGGTTTTTGCCGACGTGGAAGAGTGCAGGCTATGCCCTCGCGACTCGGTCCCTGGCTGGACGCTGGGGTATTTGCTAAGATGAGCTTGGGACCAGGAAGTGGGAAAATGTCTTCACGTTGCTAAAAATAAAACAACTGACCCCTCCTCCTCCTCCTCCTCCTCCTCCCCACGGCTGCAGTCTCGGAGCCTGGCTGCCTGGGGAGGCGTCTGAACACGCACAGGAGCACAGGACGCCAGGGCTTCCAGATGAAGGGTGGATCACAGTGCCAACCATGTGGATCTCCCCCAGATGGACTTCAGCACATCTGGCCCATCTGTAGTATTTCCTTCATCCAGGTGATTTGTCTTGCCCCTGCCCAGTGTGGTAGAAAACTTTGTTCTAATTGTGGAAGTATTAAGAGTTCCATGTTTCTGCCCCTTGCTCTGAGCCCCCACCCTGCCAACCCCATCCCGGTTTAAGGAGCAGATGCTCACGTGTGCTAGGAACAAGAAAGGGTCTTTTTCATTGTGCATTTGCCACCAAAGCATCTTGCATGAGACAGTCCATTTCTACCACTCATGGCACCTGCCAAGGGTACTAGGCTAAGCACTTATCACAAGGACCTAGCTCATCCAGTCTTCAGAACAATCCATCAAAATACTTCTCTTCTTTCCAGATAAGAACACAGGGGCTCTGAAATGTTAAGAGGTTCACCTAATGTCACACACAGCTAGTACACGAAGGGGTCTGAATTCCAAGTCCGTCTATCTGATTCCAGTATCCCACCCCAACCCCACCATCCCACCATCTCATTTCCTAGCAAAACGTCTCCCTTTCCCCAGTGAGGAAGTTCCACAGGGTAAGAAAAGAGATAACACTTTGCTCTTGAGTCCACCAGAGTCTGGATCCCCTATTCTCTCCAGAGCATTTATTCCAGTTCTGGAAGAGACAATAAGCAGTTGGCATATGGCTAGTATATATGGTGCATAAGGAGTTTGTTCACACCTCACTTCAGTCATCCCTCCCACCGACCCCTTCAGGTGGGTACGGCCACTATATCACTGCAGTTTAAAGAGACAGAAACAGGCTCAGTGAGGTTGGACTATCAGTACATGATCACTGCCCAGCCAGTTCACACAGAACCCTGGCACTGGCCTGAGCTGGCTCATTCCAAACCTCCCAGCTCCACAGATACCACATATGAGACCATTTAACCAACAAAGTTAGGCCTTGCATTCTGTTGTGAAATTGCTAGGTTGTTTTCTCTTTGTTTTAAGTATTTCTGCGTATGTATGTTATTTTGGGATTCAAAACTTTTTCTTCATTTCTGCCCCTCTTAACACACATTCTTTCTCCATGTACGTACCAATCTGTATCGCAGAACCATCAAGGAAACAGAACAAGGAGTTGCCGCTATCTGAGTTCAAATGTTAGAGACCATAGTGTACAGATTTTATCTACAATTTTTGCTGTATTATTATTTGTATATTTTGTTCAATTACCATTTGCTTTATTTGCATCACTCAAATGTGTGATCAAGAGTTTAAAGTTGCATGTGTGTGTGTGTGTTTTCATGACTTTAATAGCATTTTTAACTCTTGCTTGGACAATGCTTTTCTTTGCTAAGATTTAAGGGGAAGAGTTGGAGGTTGGAGAAATCCTTTGCGTAAATAATTCCGCATCTAACGGGATAATTGAGACTCCAGATAGGAAATAGCTCAATGTGTCTCTGACTATGAGATGGTGTACCATGTCCCCTGCCACTAGCGAGTCCTTAGCTAGGGAGTGTGTTCTCAGCCTTCAGGTGCCCAGGGCTCTATCCCCACACTCATTCTGAACCTCACATCTTCACTCTCCCCGAGAGCCATGGCCCCACCTCCCACGAAAAAGCTTTATTTGTTCTCATTATTATAAAATTATATGTTTATCTGTATACTAAACTAGTGCTTCCCTGGTGGCTCAGATGGTAAAGAATCTGCCTGTAATGCAGGAGACCCAGTTTTGTCCCTTGGTCAGGAAGATCTTCTGGAGAAGGGAATGGCTACCCCTCTCCAGTATTCTTGCCTGGAGAATTCCATGGACAGAGGAGCCAGGCAGGCTATAGTCCACGGGCTTGAAAAGAGTCAGACACACCTGAGCAACTAACATGTACACACATACTAGATTAGAATGTATAATGAAGATAGTAACAATCACTTAAACCCCTCTTGACCAGTGGTCACTAGTGTCAGCATTTGGGATGTTAACTTATGACAATCTTGGAAAAGAAAAGAAGTTTATATTTATACCTATTCATTGCCAGTGTTCTGGTAAGGAAAGGAAAAGAAAGAAATATGCTATATGATTCTATTTACATGAAGTACATAACTGGGTATACAATTCAGAAGAGTGGTTGCCTCTGGGAGAAGGTTCACTGAAAGGGAAACAAGGGAACTTTCTGGGATCCTAGAAATGTTCTATATCTTGATTGGGGCCTTGGTAACACAGACACATTCAGCTGCCAAAACTCACCGACCTTAAGACCTGTGTATTTTACTGTAAAATTTTATGCCTCGATAAAAAAAAAGAAAGGAAAGCATCCTGGAAAAATACTATAGCAAAAGACCAAACTAGTAATATGGGGAAGGAGAAAAAGAAAGCAAGAGATGCTGAGCTAAATACAAGGCAAATACAATATCTGGAACTAAATAGAAGAGAGTAGCAGGGTTGGGTACCCACCTCCCAGTGCACCAACCCTCAGCACTGCTTCCCTCTGCAGGACAGCAGTTAGGTCCAAAAGGCCTTAAAAAGGGAATGCAATCTGAAGATCCAGCTGGGCCCACCATCTACCAAACTCTCCCTCTTTGATGCTGTTACTCTTTTATATTTGCAGTGAGGCATTGCATTTCCTGATAGAGGCAGGGGATAGAGGTGAAGGGGTGGGAGGGATTTATTTGGATTTTTGGTATTTTTAAAGCGGGGTAAAGTGCTGAGGATGTGTGTATGTGTGTGTCCCTTGGAGCCTAATAAGAATCTGTACTGGAGTCAGAAAGGGAGATTAAAGGTCTTAACTTTCAAATAGATTATGTTCCAAAATTTTCTTTCTTAATCACTATCTAGGTACAATATGTTTGTACCTCATAGAAACGATGTTATAAATGATGGTCAAAGTTCCAAGTTTCTCCTCCCCCAAAGTCTGTTAAGTGAGCTGTTCATAAGATATAGAATTTTACACTTGGTAGAAACAATTATAGTGGTTGTGTGCACCGTTTAAAAAAAAAAAAATAGGAAGAAAGCAAAATTCTTTTATTTTTCCAGAAACATATCTTGCTATCTTCAAGGCACTATGTTGACATCTTATAGGTGTTTGGATAGGGGTTGTCATAATTTTTAAAAAGCAGAAAAATAGAAGTGAATGTTAACTGACAAGGGAAAACACATTTCAAAGCAGGCAGAGTTGACGGGATAAGGAATTAGATGAAGACTTATGCAGAGACTGTAAGGGGTCCTGGGGCACTTTGAAAGTTGAGTGGCCCTAAATCTGTTTCTACTTCAAAATATATGTCTTCCCTTTTCACCGCTACCAGAGCATTATAGTTTGACTTCTCAGTCATGATTGGGGTTGGCTGGTTGTCCTTTACTTTTAAATAATTTGGAGAGAGTAGAGGAGGGTAAGACTCACAATTCTAAAGAGAAAAGGAAAGGAGATTTAGAAAGTATGTAAGCCTAGAAGAAGAATTGTCAGAGATTTGAGCCAGTAGTGATGGAGGAAAAAGCACAACCGGAAGCAGTGGGGAAGAAAGAAAAGGCGATTTCCCCACCAGCCACCAGGTGGCGAAGTTGGCTCAGGACAGCTTGGTGGCCATCTTGAAAGCAGAGTGGGCTAGGAAGCCCTGTGCTCTCACAAGGATGGGACCACTTAACATTTATAGTATCAGGGAATCATTTATTCATTTA
Source organism: Cephalophus harveyi (assembly GCA_006410635.1). Lineage (NCBI taxonomy): Eukaryota > Metazoa > Chordata > Mammalia > Artiodactyla > Bovidae > Cephalophus > Cephalophus harveyi. Next base: position 786,398 of record SJYT01054896.1, on the reverse strand, counting down.
ACCAATATTGTGCATTTACCATTTATAAGGAAATTTGCAATTGACTTGCAATTAACAGGGTTAAAAAATTTAGTGAATTATGATCCTTGCCTTCAAGGGCTAATTGGAGAACTAGAAAATTTAATGTGCTCAGACATGAAATTTCCTGTTTTACCCCCATCAGTAAGTTGGGGGTAATAACAATGCAAGCTTTACTGACCTCACACAACTGTTCTAAGGCTAGAATATGATGAAAGTGAAAGTGAAATTCGCTCAGTGGTGTCCAACTCTTTGCAACCCCATGGACTATACAGTCCATGGAATTCTCCAAGCCAAAATACTGGAGTCCCAACCCAGGGATCAAACCCAGGTCTCCCACATTGCAGGCGGGTTCTTTATCAGCTGAGCCACAAGGGAAGCCCAAGGGAAGCCACAAGGGAAGAATACTGGAGTGGGTAGCCTATCCCTTCTCCAAGGGATCTTCCCAACCCAGGAATCAAACCAGGGTCTCCTGCATTGTAAGAGGACTCTTTACCAACTGAGTTATCAGGGAAGCCCTAGAATATGACTAGGGAGTAAAAATGCCTTTGTAAAGTATAAGTGTTAGGCAATTAATTGTGAAAATGATTTTCAGCTGCATCCTCCCTTTATGGTCAGTTATTCATTCAACAAATGTTTATTGTGCACTTAGGCTGAGCAGGCACTGTTGTGGGCACTGGGAACATAGCACTGAAGAAAACAGACAAAATCTCTGACATCCCTTAGTAGGACCTTCTGCTGACATGAATAAGGCTCATCAGTCATCCGATGTGAGAGAGGCAGAAAGCTGACAGCTAAAATGAGCCTATATATATATACTGTTTAGAACATTGAAAAATCAGAAACAATCCAAGTATCCTTTAATATGGGACAGGTTTTTTTAAAATTATGATGCTGCCATACTACAGAAAACTGTATAACTGTTAAAAGATGGAAGTAGCTATCTGTGTATAGTATTATGGAAAGATTCCCAAAGCCTGTTAAAGGTGAGGGGAAACAAGTTCCAGAATAAAACATAGGATGATCCTATTAATGTTTCAAATAAACACTATCTATCTGTGTTTTATTCACATTATAATATAAAGTTACATGTGGATACTTACATGTAAACTCAGGGAAAAGTTCTTGAAAGATACACAGCTGACAACTGTGTTATTTTAGGGTAGGAGAGCTGACATGGTTGGGGATGATGTGGACCAGGGACTTTTACAACCTATTGTTCAGTTGCTAAGTCATGTCTGACTCTGACATCCCATGGACTGCAGCATGCCAGGCTTCCCTGTTCTTCACTATCTCCCAGAGTTTGCTCAAATTCATGTCCATTGAGTCAGTGATGCTATCTAACCATCTCATTCTCTGCCACCCCTTCTCCTTTTGCCTTCAATATTTCCCAGCATCATGGTCTTTTCCAATGAGTCAACTCTTCACATCAGGTGGGCAAAGTATTGGAGCTTCAGCATCAGTCCTTCCAATGAACATTCAGGGTTGATTTTTTTTAGGATGGACTGATTGGATCTCCTTGCATTCCAAGGGGTTCTCAAGAATCTTCTCCAGCACCACAGTTCAAAAACAGCAATTCTTCAGCGTTCAGCCTTCTTTATGCTCTTTACAACTTAATGATAGTGGTTTCTGACAACAAGAGTGCATTTATGCATTATGTAATTAAATAAGGAGACCCATGCATGTGGGTACAATTGAGTTATAGCAGTATGATTACAGATGACAATTGTTACTCTTAATCTCCTATAATGTTGTTTCAATATGTCTATAGAGAGATATACACATAGATGAGATGATGCCAAAACATAAAAGGTGGAATTAAACCACTGGGTCCTGGCTCAGAAATCCTGCCTCTCCCCACCCCACCTGCAGTTTATAGTGAAGCTTTTTCTAAGAGCATCATGGGATGTTGGAATAGAAACACTTGATCTCCCAGTTTTGAGGCCCATATAATTATTTCACAGTTAAGTAGCCTCAAGGATCTATGCTGAAGATATGATTTCATTATGAGAGCATCATGCCTCTTCCAGCAGTAACTGAGCTTCAGCTGGAGCCAACACAGGGGATCTGGTATGGGATGAGTGGATCCCAACAGGGTCCCCTGGTTCCCAAACTAAGCCAAGTGAACTACCTTTAGCTTTGGCTGATCTCTGAAAATCAGGTCAGGCATCCTGGCTGAATCTCTTCCATCATTTCTGTGACCTTGGGCAGGTCTTTGCTGCTTCTGAGTTCGATGGCAGGAGCCGCATTGTACGGCCTGTAACATCATTGCTGCTCCTAAGCTTCGGATTTCTATTGCGGCAAGATGTTGAGATCACACTATTCATGTGCATGTGCCGTGTGCTGGGACCAAGAAGCAGAAAAGCAAGGTCACTGGCCGTAAGGAGCTGTGGTGAAGTCAGATTCTTGGGGGGGATTTTGAAGCTGATGAAACTGCTGGAAAAGTGGGCTCAGAAGAGAAGCAGGGAGATCCTCCTCCACTTCTCTGCCATCTCTAGCTCTAAATCTCTTGGAGAAAGCTGGCCTGTGTTCTTCTAGCCCCTTTGGTCTCAAGCAAAGGTGGTAGCAGGGCCCCTAGCCATGCTTCAGGTTCTAGAGATGAACCACATTCATGTTATTTAGAAAAAAAAAAAGAGTCTCAGTGAGGACAAGGATAGTGGAGGGTCAAGGTGAGCTCTAGGAAGGTTGGAGATAGACCTGGGCCTTTACAGTCAATCCACTGAGATTCAACACACTCTTAGCGAGCACCTATTGTTTGGCAGGCACTTGGCTAGACTGTGGGAGCACAGATGTGAATCAAACACAGGACTTACAGAGCCTGGATTCAGTGGTTAGAGGCCTGTCCGCTACCCACTTAGAAGCAGGGCACAGGTATGTGCCCTTCTTCAGAGAGCCCCGAGAGAGCAGAAAGCTGGGGTGTTAGTCACTCAAGAGCCAAGCCAGTTTCACCCCAGAGCTGCTGGTGGAAGCCCAGGCACCCTAGACACTGAGTCAGGGGATGGGGGTCAAAAGTCATCCTCAACTGTTTAGAAGACTCCACGGGTGTCCTGTGTCCCAGCCAATCTGGAACAAAGGGAACTTGCTTCCATGGGCTGGGGGCAGGGGGTGGGAGTGGGGGTGGTGGTCCCCACACCAAAGATTTAAATACTTATGCAGGTAGAATTGTTAGTGTTCTCCTTTCTGGAGTCTGAGGTGTGTCTCTTTTTAAGAAAAACCTTCCTCATTCTCAAGGTTATGGACTTCTTTTCCAACTTCATATCATTTTTTTTTTTAATGTATACATCTTTAATACATTTGTTTTTGTTTTTTCTATAAATGTAGCATAAGGTGAAAACCGACTTTTTTACCCTCCAAACAGATAACTATTTCAGCATTGTTTATGGAAAAATCCGGTCCTTCTTCACTAATAAGAAATACAATCTTTGTCATATATAGATTCCCAGAGATACATTTTATTTTGTTCATCTGTCTTCTTCTATCCTATTTTCTATTTTATCCATTTATCTATCTGATATTCCTACAACATTGCCATAAGCTTCCCTGGTGGCTCAGACAGCAAAGAATCCGCCTGCAATGCGGGAGACCTGGTTTCAATCCCTGGGTTGGGAAGACCCCTTGGAGAAGGGCATGGCAACCCACTCCAGTATTCTTGCTTGGAGAATCCCCATGGACAGAGGAGCCTGGTGGGCTATAGTCTATGGGGTCGCAAAGGGTCAGACATGACTGAGTGACTAACACACACAGCACAACATTATCATCCTGCTTAATTACTCTGACTTTGTAATAGCTTTTAAAATCCAATAAAGCAATCCTCTTCTTTCTCTTCTTTTATAAAAAATGTCTATTCTCATGTGTATGGCTTAGACAAAATTTAAAATCAACTTGTCTGTTCTTTTAATCAGAAATTTTATTGAAATTGCATAAGAATTATAAACTAATTTGAGGAAGAACTGAAATCTTCACAATATTTAGCAATCCCAAGCAGCAGAATAACTTACTTCATTTGATTTTGTTTGATGTACTTCAGTATGTTTCTAAACAGGTCTTAGATATTTCTTATGAATAAGTCATTGTATTTTCAGTTTTGTGGGAGATTTATGCTTTGTTTTGTTTTTGCTATGGTGAATGGAATAATTTTCGTTTTATATTTTTAACTTGTTACTACTATTATATGAGAAAACTAGCTTGTGCCTGGGAATCCTTGCAAAGTCTCTTATTGTTTCTATTAAGTAATCAGCTGAGTCTCTTGGATTTTCCATTTAATAACTGCTTTACTTATTACCAAAATAAAGCATGTCTCTTGTAGAAAATGAAAACATACAAAAGGAAAGAAACAAGCAATATCTGTAAAATCTACTCTTCAGATGTAGTCATTCTTTACCTTGTGATGAATGCCCTTCAAAAAACTACGTGTAATATGCACATATATATTTAAAATAGTATCATAATATATATAACATTATACATATATCTACTGACATAAACAGACATACATATCTAAGGATTAAGTAGACATATGTCTATAAAGTCTTACAAGTAGCATCATAATATGAAAATTGTTTTCTAACCCACTTTTCCTACTTAATAAAATTTCACATTATAGTTCTAAACTATCATTTTAATGGCTCCATTGGGTATATGAATTTATTTAAGCAATCCCCTATCTTTAAACACTTAGAGTCCATTTTTTAATATTATAAATCTACAGTGAACATCTTATGACATAAATCTTTGTGAATATTCATGATTATTTCTTTAAGAGAAATTTCTAGAAATGGACTTTCTGTATCCAAAGGCATGCAGAAATCTAAGGTTTCTGTGATGAAGTGGACAAATTGCCCTCTAGAAAGTTTATTCTCCCACCTCCACTTTTTCATACATATTTCTTCTTCATCTTTCATTTCCATCAGTGAACATTATACCATACAGATTTCTTAAGTTCTTAAATGCACTGGTACCATTATTTTAATAGTAGCAGAGTATTCTGTCAGCCACCAACCCTCACTGGAGCTTTTGCAGTTATTTCTGCTTTCTGGGATAACCCAAAATTCCTGACTTCCAGAAAGCTTCTGACCTCTAGCAGCTTTGTTCAATGATGGGGAGCCTCAGTTTGGGGTTCCAAATTCTCAAGTAGAAATAAAACGGTTAATTCAGCTTTGATCTTGTTTCCTCTGTGTAGCAGGAAAGTGGCCAGGATGCTCCTGAAATGTTATGTATTCTAAGAGTTTGCTGCCTACAAGGAACAGAAGATCCATTTATGGTTTACATAAAAACACCCCTTCACTGTCATTTTTTTATCAGTAGGATAAGGTCATATTTCTCCCCGTCAGGTGTTTGTTTGGCAAGAAACTCTTAATTCAGAAACCCTTCCAGCAAGGGGGCCACATTTTCTAAGCAGCAAATGACTATGAACACATCTGCATTGACAAGTCACAACTTATATCCTTCTATGGTGTTTCTGCTCTTTTGAAAATGTTAATAAAAACTTAATGTGGAAAAAAAACAACTTTTTCCAAATATGTGTACCAATGAGCCTGAGGCAGCTCATACTTTCTTATAAAATAAAGTAGGTCACTCACATCAATCATGTTGTCTTAGCACATTTTTTCCAAATTAGGAATTCTCAATCCATCATACCATGTTATGGCATCCCTTTTCCAAACATTTCCTTTTAATATGCTCTTTAACATGATAAGCAAATCTAATAGAATACATTAGTGTCACTTTCCAGTGATGGAGTGTTTCCTCCTGTTGCGATCCACGATGAGTTCAGGGAAGGATTTTCACTGGTTCACTCTCTAACAGCAACTGCTTATTGAAAATATGACAATCCCTCCAGAGTGGCCAAGGCCACACTGGGTGTTGGCCTTAGAAAGATCACAGGCTTCCCTCCTCACCTCTCCATGTGCCACAGATGTAGAAAACTCAAAAGATGTGTGTGTCCCAAAGCAAAACAGTAAATCCAGATTCTGTACGTGAGGAGTGTTTAAATTTAGCCCATCGGTTCAGTAGAGTCGCACACACACACATACTATCCCATATAGATCAAAAGCTTGTACTGGGCTTCATTTTAAAACCACATTGCTCGCAGAACATTTCCAAATCTCCTGAATCATGCAGAAAGGGAGGATCCTTGGCTTAATGTGTGTGAGATTCTCCAAAACCGGTTACCATCTTCTTGCAAGTGATTGGACCCCATGTGAGATGCACACTCTGTTTACAACCCACTTGAGATAAATACATTTGCCTGTTTCTGTATTTGACAACATTTACCTGGCAAAAGCAGAGTCTTTGTTTCCACTCGTATCTCTAGTTCTCAGACTCATGTGCTCAGCGTTACCACTTGACTTTCTTTGGAGATTTTTTATCTGGACAGAGTTTCGAAATAAAACGTTTGTGAAAGATGGGAAGCGGAGAGAGTTGAGGGTGCCCAGGAATTTTGTTCCGGGCTTTTGGCCACCCAACAGGAAGACATCTGAATGGAAAAGGGAAAGTTCCCTTTGTTTTCTGGACCTCTCATTGGGACACATGGGGGTCTCGCAGACCCTGGTTTTGATTGCCCATTCCATAAGTCACATGACTTCTTCCTCCAGTCTTGGGAAAGAAGACTTGCCCAGAGCAAATGACTTGAGGCTGTGTGTGTTCAGGAAATGTCATTCAGTTCAGTTCAGTCACTCAGTCATGTCTGACTCTGCAACCCCATGAACCACAGCATGCCAGGCTTCCCTGTCCATCACCAACTCCCGGAGTCTACCCAAACCCATGTCCATTGAGTCGGTGATGCCATCCAGCCATCTCATCCTCTGTCATCCCCTTCTCCTCCTGCCCCCAACCCCTCCCAGCATCAGGGTCTTTTCAAACGAGTCAGCTCTTTGCATCAGGTGGCCAAAGTATTGGAGCTTCAGCTTCAACATCAGTCCGACCAATGAACACCCAGGACTGATCTCCTTTAGGATGGACTGGTTGGGTCTCCTTGCAGTCCAAGGGACTCTCAAGAGTCTTCTCCAACACTACAGATCAAAAGCATTAATTCTTCGGCGCTCAGCTTTCTTTATAGTCCAACTCTCACATCCATACATGACCACAGGAAAAACCATAGCCTTGACTAGATGGACTTTTATTGACAAAGTAATGTCTCTGATTTTCAATATACTATTTAGGTTGGTCATAACTTTCCTTCCAAGGAGTAAGCGTCTTTTAATTTCATGGCATTAACTCATCACAAATAGGACTGTGCTGGGGGCAGTGAAGGACACAAAAATGAAGCATAGCTCCTGCCCTTAAGGAGTTGAAGTCAAGCTTGACATCAAGTAGAACATGACAAGGAAAAGCAAAAACATTCAGGGAGTTCAGAGAAGGGAGAGGTCACTGCCAGGCGAGGGGGGATGTAAGAAAAGATGGAGAAGATGATCTTGCAACCAGGTTCAGCTGGTGAGCACGCTTTGGACCTACACAGAGGAAAGAGGAAGGGAATTCTAGGTCAAAAGCACAGTGAGAGTCACGGGACAGGTGTGAGAAAGCGTGCAGGGAAGTGTGGAGGCATGACAGACAATTCAGGACCCGCAGAACACAGTCAGTGTAAAGAGAGGCACGAAAAGGAACTGGGGAAGGGACGCTGACACAAGCGAGTGAGGAGCCTGGAGTGCCAGCGTAAGGAGCGAAGTCTCCAGGGAATGCTCCCCCTTCACGTCCCCAGAATTGTTCTGGTCACATCACCACATTTGTCTGAAATAAGGAGAATATATGTATATATATCGGAGAAGGCACTGGCACCCCACTCCAGTTCTCTTGCCTGGAAAATCCCATGGATGGAGGAGCCTGGTGGGCTGCAGTCCATGGGGTTGCTAAGAGTCTGACACGACTGAGCAACTTCACTTTCCCTTTTTACTTTCATGCATTGGAGAAGGAAACGGCAACCCACTCCAGTGTTCTTGCTTGGAGAATCCCAGGGACGGGGGAGCCTGGTGGGCTACCGTCTATGGGGTCGCACAGAGCCGGACACGACTGAAGCGACTTAGCAGCAGCAGCGTGTATATATATATGTGTGTGTATATATATATATATATATTTTTTTTTTTTTTTAAACCAGGGAGAACATTAGGGTGACCTTTGAACCCCCTCAGTCTTCTATCTCTTTACACTTCTCCTTCTATACATAAGAAAATGCCATGGCAAATTCAAGTGTTTCACATTGCTGAGCTTTGGAGCACCATCCTGGAAATTCCTGCTGGCCTCAAAACCATTGCTCACAGAGGTTTAAGATTCTCCCAAGTTTCAGTGTTTTCTATGAGCTGATTACATTTGGAGAAGCTGCCCCGTCCATGGACCACGAAGAGACTGTGCGACGCAAGGCTTGAGGTGCTTTGGGAAATCCATCAGCTTGTTCACCAAACCTTTATCGAGCAACTACCACGTTCCTTCCCATTGCTCTACGTGCTGGGGACAAGGTGTGTAAACAAGAGAGACAGGGTCCCCGTCTTCATGGGCTTTACTTTCTGGTAGGACAGACAAAAAGTCATCAAGATCATTTCAGAGTTTCAAGAGAAACAAAGGAAAGATGCTAAGTTACGTGATAAAGAGTGGTGGGAGGCGAGAGAAGGACAACCACATCCAAGAAGGTGGTCAGGGGAGACCTGAAGGATGGAGCCCGAGAAGGAACCAGCTAGACGGACGGTGGCCAGGGGAGAAACTCGGTGAGCAGAGACAGCGCAAGTGCAAGTGCGTGGGGAGCTGGAAGAAGCTAGCAAGTGAAAGGGAGAGGGTGAGCAGATGGGGCTGGAGCCAGGTGGGAGCCCATTTGGGATTTGAGGTGCCATGGGAAGTTCCTGCAGGGTTTTCGGGGAGGAGCGACTGAGCTACAAAGGTTGGGGTCCCCACTTGAGAGGCGCCATTCACCACCATCTGCTGCGGCCTCGCCCTTGCTGACTTTCCCTACAAAGTCAAAATGAGTGCTCGGAGTGCATCAGCTTTTATTTTTACAGCAATCTTTGTACCCAAACCACCGTAGCATTTTTAATAACAAACTGGCAGGGAGTCAGACATCTGTACTTGAAAAAAACAGCCCAAGCCAAGTATTTCTAAATGTTTTATATTTACTTGTAACATTAGAATAACCATGAGGTTGCTTTTTGCATAATCGGAACCATTCTCATTAGGGTTCGACAGATCTCATCCTTCGTGGGTTTGGGTGGTGGTTTTCATTACGGCAGTGACATTGATCTGACGAGAGTGAATCTCTCCTTGAACGTTTGTGGATAAAAGGGGGAAGAAGTTGAGAGAAGCCAGGGCAGGCTAGGAAAATAATAACTCTGTAAAGATAGCCATCAGCGTGGCACTGGAGTGCCATGAAAAGAGCCCAGCTCTCCAAGTTCAGCAAAAGTGTCCTAGAAGTTCATCTGGGTGAACTTGGGTGAGTCACTTAACCTCCCTGAGCTTCTGTCTACTCAGCAAAATGAGGATGATAATAAAAACTACTTCACTGAGTTGCAGTGAGATCTAAATGAAATAACATCGGTAAAGAGACTTGGCACAAAGTTGCTTTCTGCTTGACTACCTCCAAAATCTGTACTTAACATCCAAGATTGAGATACTACCCCTCATCCTTTTTCTACAGTAGGTTTGCAAGAGTTATCAAACAAAAATACAGCATACCCAGTGAAATTTGAATTTTAGGTAAACAGCAAATAATTATTTAGCATAAATATGTCTCAGACCATACTTGGGATATACTTAACACAAGGCATCCTGTATTTTATCAGAAAACCCTATTCTAAAGGTTTACTAATCCTAAGAAAGAGGGGTTTTAAATTTTTATTTTTAATTGAAGAATAATTGCCTTACAATATTGGTTTGCTTTCTGCCATACATCAACATGAAGTAGCCAAGGTGTACATAGATGCCCTCCCTCTTGAACCTCCTTCCCATCTCCCACCCTTCTCCATCCCTCTAGGTTGTTACAGAGCCCCAGTGTGAGTTTCCTGAGTCATACAGCAAATTTCCACTGGCTATGTAGTTTATATATGGTAGTGTATATGCATTCTCGCAACTCTCTCCATTCATCTCACCAGAAAGAGGGTTTTTGAGATCCAGTTGGGTCCTGGTGTTCTACCTGGGCACCTGTGTCGGAGGCAGTTTGATATCCTTGTTAAGACTGTGTCTTTCTTGCTCACTGAATCCCCAGTGCCCAGAACAGAACTGGGCATCTAGTAGGTGCTCAATAAAAATGTATTGCATGAGCAGCAAAGAGCCTGTAAGAGCTTGTTATAACTCCATCAGATGGGGAGGCATATATATTTTAAACATGCATCTCCTTTACTTGAGGTTCACATGACGACAGACCCACTGACCACCCTAGCCCTCACTCCCACCCCCAGAATCAAGCTGGAATTGAAAAGCAGGGTGACTATCAGTGCAGTCAGGTCTTTGCAGTTTATACCCCAGACCCTGCCCTCAACTCCCTGCAATGCATCGCTCCCCCAAAACGACAGGGGTTGCAAAAGTATTTTACCCCAACTCATTCCATACCTCTTTAATTTTATTAAAGGAGACAAAACGCCCACGTTCAGAATCCGCTTATCTTTCTTCCCCTTCCATCTGGGAAGCAGGACACCTCTGGGGCCGGGGCAGGGGAATGGCAGGGTCTGGGGCTGGGAGAAGCTGCTTCGCCAGTAAAAGGTAAAGAAGTCTGTTGTAGCCCCTTCTGAGCTTCCTAGGCCCGCCCATGTCTACATTTCTCCAGAAGTTGTGATTACAGAAGATTTCCCCAGGAATCCAGGCTCGGCTTGTAAAGAAATGATCCCAACATCAAGAAAAGAATCCGGCCAGTAAATTCCTAGTTAGTTCATTTTCTAAGACTTCTGAATGTGTTTTGAATTTTCTCTAAATTAAGATAATCATAAAAGGTTAAGATATTTAAACAGAGCTCCACCTGATCCCAGGGTTTGATGTGTATGCTTAATTGGTTCCCGAACATATGGTTCAGAGCTTCTTATAAAAACAGGGTAATGACTGGCGGTATAGTTGGGTATTAGATTGAATGATGTTAAAGGGACATTCAGACCCATCTCAAAGGCCTTAACCTGCCCTTGATCTGTGCTGGAAGTTTTTGCTGACATCTGTTTCAAAGAGATATCAAAAAAAACTTTCCATTGGCCCCCTGATAAAACTAAAATACACACGGAGATAGATATCAGGCATTAAAATACTTAGGATTCAACACTGCCTGAGGAATGTGTGGCCCCAGATTATAACCTTTGGAGTGGAGGGGTAGATGAGGAGGGTCATTGCCTCCTACAAAGTCAGAAAGGGCGGCTCTGAGAACGCAAGGCCTCAGCTCCGGCTCCGCACGGAGAGGGAGCCCCTGGGTCACAAAGGTCCCCAGGGCCCTTTGTTCCTTCCGTATGTTTCAGCCCCTGATAATAAATCGGGTGCTCCTGTGTGGCAAACAAAATTCAGGTCGCCAGGAGTCACCTCCCAGGCTCCGAGATTCGACCCACGCTTCCCCGGCCCGCCCCCCCCCCTTCCCCCTTTGCTGATTTTAGTCCTGCCCTCCAGGAGCTCACTGTCTAAGGAGGTGAGGCAGATTTGGGAAGCCAGGTACTATGAGGCCTCTCATGGTGTTTGAGAGCAAGGAAGCAACATAACTGGGTACCCAGTGACTCACTCAGCGGGAAAGAATCTGCCTGCCAATGCAGGAGATGCGGGAGTCTCAGGAGATGCGGATTCGATCCCTGGGCCGGGAAGATCTCCTGGAGTAGGAAATGGCCACCCACTCCAGTATTCTTGCCTGGGAAATCCCATGGACAGAGGAGCCTGGTGGGCTACAGTCCAGGGGGTCACAAAAGATTCAGACACAACTGAGTGACTAAAACAACAAAAAAGAAACAAAAGCAACATAATAGAAGAAACATGAGAGGGGGAGATCATTTCAGGCAGGGTAATGAGAGTGACTTCAGGGAAGACATGGTGTTTGCCCTGGGCCCTGAAGGATGCGCCCATGTGGTCCATAGCAACTGAGGGTGACTAGGCTCTCCAGGTGGAGGGAATGGCAAGAACAAAGGATGCCACTGTGATATAAAAACTTTGAGTTTTTAGAAACTGTGAGTCACTTTCAAGGTAGAGTCAGCATACACATCCCCACTCTCACCTTCAAACATCCTTGTGAAGTTGATAAGGCAGGGATAATTATTTCCACATCACAGATAAGAAAACCAAAGTGTGCTGAGGTTATGTACATTCCCTAGGGTTTCACAGTTCAGATCCAGCGAAGCCTAGATTCCAACTCAGGCTTCAACTTCCCAGATCCACCTAAGGCTGGAAAGTTAAGAAGAGGTCAGTTTGCCAGGGGTCTTAAATGAAAAGCTGTGAAGTGTAGTGAAAGTCGCTCAGTTGTGTCTGACTCTTTGCGACCCCATGGACTATAATACAGTTCGTGGGATTCTCCAAGCCAGAATACTGTAATGGGTAGCCTTTCCCTTCTCCAGGGGATCTTCCTAACCCAGGGATCGAACCCAGGTCTCCTGCATTGTAGGCAGATTCTTTACCAGCTGAGCCAAGTGAAAAACTGAGGAGGTTGCTATTTCCTCTGCCATCATAGGGAGTCATCGAGGACTCTGAGCAGGGCTAGGAGACCTATGGGGCAGCTAAGAGCAGAAGCAGCCCGAGCAGAAAGAGGTTGGGTACAGGAGGATGAAGGAAGAGCATGTGGCAGTCCCTCAGAACTAGTGACATCCCCCCTGGGCCAGGAGCCAGAGGAGAAAGAGAACAGGGTGCAAGAGAGAGAGTTAGACTCCAGTCATGCCGAAGGCAAGAAAGAGGCTCCAAGAACCACTGTGGGTGTGCTTCGGAAGAGCTGGCTCTGATTCCTCCCAAGACCAGCTGAGACTTCAGCATCATTGACAGCTACAGTTTAGAGGGATTACAACGAGCCAAATGCTTCCACATATACATCCTCAATTCTCATAACAACCTTCTGGTTTAGTCACTGAATTGTGGCCGACTCTTTTGCGACCCCGTGGACTGTAGCCCACCAGGCTCCTCTGTCCATGGGATTTCCCAGGCAAGAATACTGGAGTGGGTTGCCATTTCCTTCTCCAGGGGATCTTCCTGACCCTGGGATAGAACTCACATCATTTGGGTGTCAGGCATTGGCAGGTCTTACGAGGCAATTGCTTCCCAGGTGGTGCTGGTGGTAAAGAATCCACCTGCCAATACAGGAGACACAGGAGATGCAGGTTCAACCCCTGGGTCCGGAAGATCCCCTGGAGGAGGAAATGGCAACCCACTCCAGTATTTGCTGGGAAAATCTGTCCTTGGGGGGGAAACCCTATAGGAGCCTGGTGGGCTACAGTCCATGGGGCTCAGAGAGTCGGACATGACTGAGCATGCAACGCATGCTTGAGATACTGAAGCAAATCTTATTACCCCCATTTTACAGATGAGCAAACTAAGGTCCACAGTGGTTAAAGCGCTTGGCCATGATTACCCGGGGAGTACATGGCTTATCCTGGAATGTGAATAGGTATTTCCACCTGGTGCCTGAACTCCTGATGACTACCTCTAACCACCCCTCTTAAGTCTTACATGCCACTCAGACAGCCAGGGGCGGGGTGGCTTCCATCACCCACCAAAGTGCATCTGCCTAGCTGCCCTTGGCTGGCAAACCTCTCCTCAGTGTGACCCAAAGTTACCTTTTTCCTTTGTTACCTCCCCCAGGTCCCTAGGGGTGCTGCTGCCACAGCCCAGCAGTCAGGAGGCCAGATCCAGGCTGTGATACAGAGAGAGAGAGAGTCCCTGTGAGCTGGAGTCCCAGCCTGGGGCGTCACAGCAGGAGACCTCGAAGCCCGGCCAAGCTCAGTGAGACTGTGATCAAAGCCGGCTGGGGGCGGGTATGGCAGAGCAACGAGGAACAGAAGTGAGCAGGGGTGAGGCTGGTCCCCTATCATTCCTGTGGCTGCATCCCTGGGCTGGGGTTTCTGGAAGGACTGGGACACCCCATCCCTGGGTGCAAGGCCGAAGACCTCCCTCCTCACCCTATTCCCCTCCAGGGGCTGGGGGCTGACCAAGTGAAAGCTGTTGCTGTCTGTAGATAAACGAGAATTCAGTCTTCCAGCTTGGACTCGGCGACCTCCCCTCCTTCAATCACTGCTTGCTGGCAGCATCTCAGGATGCTGTACCCACATCCGTGCGCTCTGGCAGAGCTGCTTTCACTTTCCTACATGGCAGATGGATGTGGGTCCCTCCTGGTTCAGCGTGTTACACTCTTCATGGCTCCGAGCATGGCACCATGTGCACTGTAGGACTTCTAGAAATCCTGGAGACCTGCTTGATGGAGAGATATCCTTTGTGTGGCCCTAGGTCCATAAAAGCACTGGAGAGGGACATGTAATGAGAGTCAAATTGGCACACAGCATAGGAAGAGCACTGTCTGTCCAGGAAGCCCAGACTCAAGGTCTAATCCTGGCTTTGCCACCGACGTCCCCACCAAGCCATGTCACATCAGTTTCCCAGTCTGTAACGCTAAAGAGAGGCTAGCTGACCTACAGTTTCCATAAAGCTTCCCCATCTTCTCCTACTGGCTCCCTCTTGGTCATTGTTCCTTCTGGGTCACCTCCTCCCAGAGGCCCTCCTGGACCACTCAGGCTATAGCAGTTCCCTCTCTCCCCTGTGTGTTAGTCTCTCAGTCGTGTCCGACTCTGCGACTCCACGGTCAGGAGCCCATCTGGTTCCTCTGTCCATGAAATTTCCCAGGCAAGAATATTGGCATGGGTTGCCATTCCCTTCTCCAGGGGATCTTCCTGACCCAGGGGTTGAACCCAGGCCTCCTGCATTGCAGGTACCAACCATGTCACTTTCTTTGCTGTCTCCATCTGACCTTTTCCTGTTTGGGTATTTTTGCACTTTTTTATTAACCCCTGAAGAGGTTGTAAGTTTCAGAACAACAGGGAGCCTGTCTGATCTCACTTGTGCTGCTCCCTGTTCTGTCTCCAGAGTCCAGGATAGAGCCTGGCACAGCGTAGGTGCTTAACTGATGTCTGTTGAATGAATGGATGAATGAACTGTTAGCTCTCTTCCATGTCATAAAATATTCTTCAAAACCATGTTTATAATGACTACAAAATACAGTGTGGGTATATTAAAATATACTAAACCAATCTCCTATTGTAGGATACTTAATAACTACCATTTACTAAGTGCCTAAGCACGATCACTTTTGTAGCCCTATTTTCTGTCTCCTAACTATAAGCACATCAGACACAAGGAAACAAGGGTCTTCTCTTCTTAGATTTCACTGTCTCCAGCCCCAAGCACGGCCTGGCACACAGGTGCTGTTCAAGTATTTATTATTACATAAAGTAAGGGCTTCTTCCTTCCCAAGAACACTTTCAATTATTTTATTCTTCTCTATAGTTCTACATTTTGAAAGTTGTTTACCCAGCAAATGCACTTATCATGTTCTAATGACGCTCTTACTTTAATATGTCAGTTTTAGCTGCAGTCCTGCCCTATTGGCGGCTTCTGGCCACCACGAGAGAATCGGTATCACCACGTCCAGCTGATATCATTCCAGATCACTGCAAAGGAATGTGAAGTATCAGTCGGCCCAAGTGATCTTTTCAGGAGCATTTTCACCATGTCATGATACTCTTAGAAATTGCAAAAGTGCTTAGGAGTCTACAGAACAATCTCAGCCAACCCTGTGGCTCTGAGATCCCGGTCCTGTGCATCCTTACTCCTGCCAGGTGACCTGAAGAATGGCAGGTCTTTATCTGTCTCTTCCGACTGCTGCAGCTCACTGCAGACCACCCACAGACCAGGCTCCACACTGAGACCAATCAGAGCAGAAGAACAGTACAACTTCCAAGACGTTCACTTGGTTCTGGCCCCAGAAACACATGGAGTGGGCACACGAGCCTCTCTGTGACTGTGCAAAGCAAGTCCAGATGGCACAAGATGCCAAGAAATCCTGGGTTACCCCTTGGGGTGCCCCCTCCAAGGGCAGGCACAGCCCAGGCCTGGTACACTTCCGGATAGTTGCCTGAAAGAGCCCAGAACCACCAGCCTGTAAAGAAAACACTGTGAATGCTGTTGGATCATGTCAACTTTAATGTGCTCCCATGGTATTAAAAACACATCTGCAAGGAAACTTTCGACTCCTCAAAGGCTCCCTACAGGCAAAAATTTCCCTTAAGCCTCATTCAGGAGGAAGACAGAGAGGAAAACATCATGAAGTTTGAGAAAGATATTGGGACAAATCTGAAGTCAACCAGAGATGGGGGTGGAGAGACCAGGACCAGAGGCTCATTACTCACACCAGGTTTCTGCCAGAGGATACAAGCGGGGACTGTGTGCCCAAGGAGACTGTCCAGAAGTTAAGAGCAGGACGGCTCCATACAGTTGGGCAGGTTGTGCACGGCAGCAGGGCACCCTCCCCTCCCCAGCAAGGCGGTGCCAATCTCTTCTTAGATACTGTAGATTTATATATTTATTCCATTTCTCTGGACTGGGATAAAATGTCTAATAATCAATGTGTTATAACACTTTTCCAACAGATAGAAGTAACATATCTTGGGGAAGAAGCCCCTTTTTCTAATCTGCCTAGATGTGCTCTGTGACTTGTGATAACCCTGAGAGAAGTTACTCTTATTTGGGAAGCCTGGGCAGTGTTTGGATATTGGTGTATATGGCAGATTCCATGTTTGTCACACAGATGCCAAGATCAAGTTCATGTAATCAAAGGGAACATAAATCAACAAGGAGAATATTTCTGTACCCATCAGATTAACACAAGTTGAAATAATTGATAATATCCTCTGTAGTGAAGCTGCAGGAAAACACATACTTTCACGCACTGATGGTGAACATATAAATTGTACAGACTCTTGAAGGGAGAATTTGGCAGTATTTATTAAAAAGCATATATTCTTCCACTTAGTACTTTCTTTCCCTTCTAGTAATCCACCTTGGGGAAACTATCACACATGTGAACAGAGATACATGGTACAAAAATTATTGTTGTTAGTTAAGTCATGTCCAACTCCTCTGCCACCCCATGGACTATAGCCCACCAGATTTCTCTGTCCATGGGATTTCCCAGGCAAGAATACTCAAGTGGGTTGCCATTTCCTTCTCCAGAGGATCTTCCTGACCCAGGGATCAAACCCGCATGTCCTGCATTGGCAGGTGGGTTCTTTACCACTGAGCCACCAGGGAAGCCCCATATACAAAAGTACTCCTGTAATAATGAAAATTTAGGAATGAGCTTAACATCCAGAAATAGGGCAAGAAGGTATAAACTGGAGTAGTTGGTCCATGGAATAGGCAGGGGTGAAAAATCCTGGAATAGTGTTATCAGTTCTCATAAACTCCTATGAGTACTAACTAAAAGGAGAATTATATTTCTCATTGAACTCACGTAAACATACAGGGAAAGGTCTGAATAGACACTCTTCAATCTGTTGACAGTGGTCTTGGCTAGGAAGAGAAGTCAACTTCTGCTGTATTTATTCAAACTTTCATAAATGAGCCTTTTTCCTTCTATCCTAAAGAGTCAAGTGGTTTAGCTCATTGAACTCTGAGGTTGGACTGATTTGAATTCAAACCTTGGTCTTTCTGTTTTCTTAAGTGACTGAGCAGTTAATGATCGAAGCATTAAATGAGAAAAATCCATATAATATGCTTAATGCAATACAGCATTGGTATGAGACTGGCTCTATTAGCATTGCTTATGTCTTGGAATCTCTTCTCTCTCCTTGCCCCCAACCCTTTCAAAGCCTGAGTAGGCACTAATAAGTGTTTGATGAGTTAATAAGGTGGCTCATGGTAAGATTTTTTCTGAGTGTAAAGAAATATGAAGAGAATAGGCTTAGAGAGGCAGATCTTACCATTTTCATGTTTCCTCCAACTCAAAGTGTTTTTCAGACTGTAGATTACATTGAATTGGTGGGCTATAAGTCAATTTATGGGACAGCAACCAACATTTAAAAAATACGTAATAGAAAATATCAAAGTGTAAGTAAGAAGTACTATTACATGAACTTCATTTTGTGGATGTGTGTACGAGGTTGCAAGGTAAGATTAATCATGGTAAAAATTACATGGGGAAACCCTGCTTCAAGTGCAGCCTTATTCTATTTCAGTCTGAGCATGTGGTTCCCAGCCTCTGCTGCCCAATTCTCTGCTAAACATCATGGGCCAGGGGGAAGCATCATCTGATAAAGCAGCCACATGAACCTATTGGATGGACATCCAACAGTGTCCACATGACAGCATTCTCTCTTCCTGCCTCCCAGTATTCATCAGGATGATCCTGACACTTGGGAGAATAGGAATCCCCAGCCCCATATGGGTTTCCTAGGGCTGCTATAGCAAAGGACCACAAACTGGGTCAGACAGTAAAGAATCCACCTGCAATGCAGGAGACCTGGGTTTGATCCCTGGGTTGGGACGATCCCCTGGAGAAGGGAAAGGCTACCCACTCCAGTATTCTGGCCTGGAGAATTCCATGGACTGTTTAGTCCATGGGGTCGCAAAGAGCCAGACACTACTGATTGACTTTCACTTTCACAAACTGGCTGACTTAAAACAAAAATATTCTCTCACTATTTAGGAGGCTAGAAGTCATCAAGATGTCATCAGAGTCGGTGTCTTCTGGAGCCTCTGAGGGGAAATCTTTTCCATGCCTCTCTCCTAGCTACTGGTGATTGCTAGAAATCCTTGGTTATTCCTTGGCTGTGGCAGTTATAACTCCCATTTCTACCCTCTTCATCTTCACCTTGCATTCTCAGCCCTCTGTTTCTATGTATTTCTGTTTCTAAACTTCCTTCTTCTTATAATGACACCAGTCACTTGACTGTTCATGCTGTTGTTCAGTTGCTATGTCATGTCTGACTCTTTGAGACCTCATGGACTGCGTGCAGCACACCAGGCTCCTCTGTCTTCCACCGTCTCTCAGAGTTTGCTCAAATTCATGTCCATTGAGTCAGTGATGGTGTCCAACCATCTCACTTGATTAGGTCCACCCTAATCCATTGTGACCATCATCTTGATTATATCTCCAAAAGCTCTATTTCCAAGTAAGATCATGTGCACAGCTTTTGGAGGACATGAACTTTCTGAGGGACACTAGCCAATGCAATATCTCTAGCCCCAAAGAGAGAAAGGAACCACATTAATACTTCCTTCTGGAGGAGAATCAGGATGGAAGTGATAATGAAGTCCTTCTCTGGCCTCTGTGCTCTGAGCATCAGACTGGGAGCCTAGAACTCAAAACCCTTGGAATAGAAGGGACAAGTTCTACACCACGGAACCTGTGTCCACAACTTTGGAACAGCTAGAAGGGCTTTCCTAGTTGGTAATAAGATTTGAGCCATTGAACTTCCCTGGTGATACAGTGGATAAGAATACACCTGCCAATGCAAGCGACACAGATTCAATCCCTGGTCTGGGAGAATTCCACAAGCCGTGAAGGCAACTAAGCCTGTGTGCCACAACCATGAGCCTGAGGCTGAAGCTACCCAACTACAGAGCCTGTGCTCCAAAACAAGGGAAGCCAACGCAGGGAGAAGCCTGAGCACCATAGCCAAGAGTAGCCCCCGTTCACCGCATAGAGAGAAAGTCAGTGTGCAGAGTGAAGACCTGGTGCAACCAAAACTAAAAAATAATTTTAAAAAACGTTTGTACCATCATCATTATCACTGACCCTTATCAGTCTATGACCATTATCATAGACTGAAGGTTTTTGCTTGGGGGACATTGAGATCACAGCCACCATCTTCTCATAGTATAGTTGAAAAAACTGAAGTCCAGGGAAGCTAAATTTGTTTCCTTAAGTCACATGGTTGATGAGTGGCCAAGTGAGGTCAAGAGCCCAGCCCTGGACGCTGCCCAGTGCCCTTCACACATGGCCATTTGTCTTTTTTTTTTTTTTTTCTAAATACTTAATTCTAAAAACAATGGTGGCACCTACAGGCGGCTTGCAGGAATGGAGGAGAATTCAGCCTTGTCACAGTGTTCAGCCTCCTCACAAAGGCACCTCAAATTTTTAGAAACTATATTATTTGATAAAGATTGTTTCAACCTTATAAAAGTGTGAAAACAATGTATATAGGCATCTTTAGAAAAGTCTGTGAATTTTTTTTTGTTGAAACATTTCTCCTAAACTGATGCAGTCTGCTTGATGCAGTCTGTAACTCTTGCAGCTTCGGTCCATGACCCTTAGTCACCCCTTCCTTTCCAACCAGGCTGTCCCCTACAAACCCCTCCAATAGAATTCGAGAGTCTCATGGAAGAGTGACAAGACCACTGCTGTCTCCTGAGTATCTACCATGTGCTGGCCTCCGTGCTAAGTGCTGTATGTGAGTTATCTCATTTCTCCTTCCAAGAGTCCTTTGAACAAGGAGTTCTGTCTCTTCTAGTAGATGGGGAAACTGAGGTCAAACCTCAGCCAAAACAGGCATTTTTTTTAATATAAATGTTTCTAGAAGGAACACACATCACCCTCTGTTGTGGTTATTGCATTCACATAAAAACAATATAATATCTACAATATAATACATACTAATATAATTTTATCTTATAAACATAAGATAATATTTTATTTTCTTTTCTAAAAACATTTGTTGAGATAATTCACATATCATACCATTCACCCATTTAAAGCATGCAGTTCAATGGTCTTCAGTATATTCACAGTCAATTCTAGAACATTTCCATCACTCCATAAAGTAAGCTTGTTTACCCTTTAGCTGTCACCTCTCTATCTTTCCACCCACCACCAGCCCCCTGTGTGTGCATGCTCAATCACTTCAGCTGTGTCCGCCTCTGCAACCCCATGGACTATAGCCCACCAGGCTCCTCTGATTATAGGATATCCAAGGCAAGAATACTGGAGAGAGTTGCCATTTCCTACTCCAGGAGATCTTCCCAACCCAGGGATTAAACCCATGCCTCCTGCATCTCCTGTGTCTTTCTGCACTGATAGGTGAATTCTTTACTGTGCCACTGGGGAAGCCCCCCACTAGCCCTGAGTCATCATCAATCTACTTTCTCTCTCTGTAGGTTTACCTGTTCTGGACATTTCATGTAAATGGAATCATACCATATGTGGCTTTTTGTGTCTGGCTTCTCTGACTTAGTATAGTATTTTCCAAGTTCATCCACATTGTATCTATACTGCCTAGATCCATATATCTACACTGCATTTCTTTTTATAGGTGAATAATATTTCATTGTATGGATACTCCACATCTGGTTTACCCATACATCAGTTGATGTAAATTTGGAAGATAATGCTTTCATAATACTATATGCCAGTCCCTGTTCTAAGGGCTGTATCTCATTTAATCCTCACAACAACTTTATCAGGTGTTATTATTACGTCTATTTTACAGAGAAGGAAACTGAAGCACAGAGAGATTATCTAGCTTGCTCAAAATCACACAGCTAGAAATACTGGCTTGGCCCTTCAGTTTCTTTGTAATTCCCAGTGGCACATGACCCCTCGCTTTATTGGAGTCTTTAAGGACAACTCATACATACCTCAGCCCACTCATGGATCCCTACGTGGAATCCAAAATGGCACACCAAGAGCCTCCCATCCTCATTATTCATCTCCCCACTCCCCACCCCTTCCCAACTACCCAAACTTGACTCTTTTTCCAAGCTGCTCAATCACCTTCACACTCAGGAACATTCCAGAAAACCACTTTCACAGTACAGGCAAACACCTTTATTCAACAATTGATGTTTGGTCAACAAACCTATTCAAGAGGTGTCATCTGAGCTCTGTAAAATCCTCATTATCTGGGGCCTCACTAACTCAATATTCGTGATCTTTTCATGACACTGTGCTGGAGTAGAGTATGATTTCATTAGTAAACATTTCTTCATTATGAATTACAAATTCGTAGTGAAAAGAAAATTGTAGAAATCATGTTTAAATAAAGTGTTTTCAAGCCTTCTCAAAAATTGCAGAAATATTCCCCCCTCTCCCACAAGCAACCTAAAGCTGACATGCAAGTTACACACAACTCTTATCCATTCTCTAAGTAAGTCCCCTAAAGACCTTCCAGGTAACCTTGCTGAACAAGGTAGTGACCGGAGTCATCGCGCATGGCTGCCTCCCTTCAAAATATTTCAGACTGATTCTCCAATTCTCCGAATCCGTCCTGATCCTCAGCTTCACTTCTATGGAAAGGCTTGTTTTTGCCAATCAGACATTCAGATTCCCTCTTGGAATCAGGTACTGATCCTCAGATTCCCTCTTGGGCCACACCAAGTGGAAAAAGATTCAGATCCTAGGAGGGAACCAGCAAGAAAGGACCCCACGAGAGGCAGAAATTCTGAACTTGAAGACCCCTCCTTCTATTCATGAAACCATCATTTTTCCCAGAGAGAATTTCTGCCTGGCAGAAAAATCTGAGGACATGAGGGAGAGCCTGCAACCAGCCCAGACAAGTGCTCAATACCTTTGGCCTTCTGCATCCTAGCTGTCTTTGATCTAGGCATTTCCTGTGGTCCAGCAAGTGAGAGGGAGGTGGGAAAGGCTGCAGTGGAGAGAGTCTGCAGACGCTCATGTCTCCACAGTGAAACTTTCCACTTCATTCTAGAATCTTAAGCCCCAAATCATAAACCGGTTCAAGCTGTCCCAGTCTGGGGGTTCAGTTCAGCTAAATTCAGTCACTCGGTCATGTCCAACTCTTTGCAACCCCATGGACTGCAGCATGCCAGGCCTCCCTGTCCATCACCAACTCCCGAAACTTGCTCAAACTCATGTCTATCCAGTCAGTGATGCCATCCAACCATCTCATCCTCTGTCATCCCCTTCTCCTCCTGCCTTCACTCTTTCCCAGCATCGGGATCTTTTCCAATGAGTCAGGTCTTCACATCAGGTGGCCAAAGTATTAGAGTTTCAATTTCAGCATCAGTCCTTCCAATGAATATTCAGGATTGATTTTCTTTAGGATTTACTGGTTTGATCTTGCAGTCCAAGGGACTCTCAAAGTTGCAGTGAAATTTCAGTCTTCTGCACGTTCCCAGGGGACACCTTTCATCCTATCTGCGGAACAGCTTCAGTGCCATCCCCTGTGGTGAGGGGCCTGGGGGAGAGCAGTGTGCTTGTGCATGCTTAGTCGCTCAGTCATGTCCGACTGTTTGCAATCCCATGGACTATAGCCTGCCAGGCTCCCCTGTCCGTGGGGATTCTCAGAGACCTGGCAAAAGGCAGAGGCTTCTGACCCACTGTACCTTGGCTTCCACTATACCAGTAGCTCCGCTGCAGTGGATGCAGAGAATACCAGACAGGGAAGCCAGACAATCACTAGGCTGAGGATTTTGAGGGTTAGCCGGAGAGAGAGAGAGAGCTGGGATCAATTAGCAATGTCTGCTATGAGCTTGGGAAGGAGTGCATAGCCAGCTTTCTTGCCCTATATTTGCCACTCCTGACATA
This sequence comes from Cephalophus harveyi, assembly GCA_006410635.1. NCBI lineage: Eukaryota > Metazoa > Chordata > Mammalia > Artiodactyla > Bovidae > Cephalophus > Cephalophus harveyi. Next base: position 762,934 of record SJYT01054896.1, on the reverse strand, counting down.
GATCTCCAAAATCCACTTTGGCTGAGATCTTGTACGATTTTCTGAGTCTTCTTTTCTGTGCTATTTTCTTTACCTTCTCTGAAGACCTATCTCAAAGTCCATTCCCACCCACTGGGAATTGACAGTGGTCTGCAGACAATTGTTTATAGAGTTTGGGGCATGCCAGTTAGAGACCCCCAAGGCCAGTTAGATGCCATCAAGGCCAGCTCTCCATCTTGAGACTAGAAATAAGCTCTAAAGAACGTCTCGCTCTGTCAACACTGAACTGAAATCCACAGGGCATGAAGCACAGTCAAGGCAGATGACTGTGTTAAAGTTTATCTGCTATGAGACTGATGCTGGACATGGCCTCCATCTGCATGGTAGAGGCATGGAGAAAGTCAAATACACTCTGAAAAAATTGTAAAGAATTTCGAGCAGAGGCCTGCTGGCAATAGGGGAGTCTCCCTGCCTGTAAAGCAGAAATGAAATAGTGCTTCCTTGGAGAGGGGTGGTTGAGACCGTGCGGTGAGGTAATGCATACAAAGGGCTGAGCACAGAGCCTGGCACAAGTGCTCAATGCCCAATAAATGTGATTCAGGGTCCACAGTATTATTTTTCTCTAGGGTCACCCTCTGGTGGCATTGGGCCTAAGGATATTAAATCTACTCTGAAACCGGCCCTCTCATCAGCAGGGCGGGAGCCTTCGATCTCACCACCAAGGCCCCGCGTTGGCCAGTTCCAATAACACGATTAGTCATTTTTCATTCCTGAGATGTCTGCCCATGGGTGGGTGCATGTGTGCAAGTGTGAGTGCGAATGCGCCTCTCAGAGCAGGGGAAAATCCATATTCTCTCTCTTCTGACCGAATTAATCAAATAAATCTTCTGTAAGGAGCTGCTAAATGAATCACAGATGGCTCTGCCCTTTTACAGGTTGCAGAAAGCACCCGTTACAGTTCTTTTAATTTATCAGAGGAAAAAAGATGCCCTTGTGTGCCCCTTCCCGCTTGCAATAATAATCAGAACCAGTCTATTTTCCAAGGGTCCGAGACTCATTTTCAAAAAATGTGTATCAATAGATGTAACAGCGGGAAGATTATTTTGCCAAGTTCCAGCCTCCAGCACGGCAAAGGTGCCCTGGCTGGGGAGAGCGTTTATAAAACCACATTTAATAAAAGAGAGTGTTATATTAAGTATGTTTGCTAGTGTATTTAAGCATATGGTTTCCATATCAGGCGTAAAGATGGCAAACACATGCTTTACCTTCTTTCTAACCTTTCTTAGAGACGTCCTTTCTAGGGGGTGGTGGGATGGGAGGCTTTGGGGTGGATTTGAGTGAGTGTGTGTTGTTTTGTTTTGCTTTTTACAACGCTGGCTCACATGGAAAAGCACTGAGGAATGTTCAAGAAAACATGGGAAGACTCTCTGCTACTTATGTAATTAACCCAAGAAACTTGCTTTTCTTACTTTCTTCAACTGTCCCAACATTCTCCCAGCTCTCTCTTGCCTCCTCCCAGGCGCTGGGGGCTGGCTGACTTTAAAGTGTGAATCAATTTCAGCTGCAAAGAACTTGAGCTCCTGGATTTTAAACATGAACCCCTTGGTAAAGCAAGGGCTCTGAAGATGGCTGCCTGGCTTTGTGTCCCTGAGTTCTTATTTACCAGTGAGGCATCCAACTTCAGGATTTGTCTGTCTGTTGGTGGTGTTGTTATTCACTCAGTCGTGTCTGATTCTTTGTGACCACATGGTCTGCAGAACGCCAGCCTTCCCTGTCCTTCTATCTCCTGGAGTTTGCTAAAACTCATGTCCATTGAATTGGTGATGCTAGCCAACCATCTCAAACTCTGTCGCCTCCTTCTCCTCCTGCCCTCAATCTTTCCCAGCATCAGGGGCTTTTCCAATGAGTCAGTTCTTCGCATCAGGTGGCCAAATTATTGGAACCTCAGCTTCAGCATCTGTCCTTCCAATGACTATTCAGGGATGATTTCATTTAGGACTGATATTCTGCTTTTTGGTGTTTGGGTTGGGTATTGAGGATTTGATGCTTTTCTTCAGATCAGAGGCAACAGGCTGTAGTCCTATAGCCCTAGGGTCCCCAGAAAGGTAGCCGGGAAAGCACTCCCACAGCCCACTCCCCTAAAACAGTTTCAACAATCCTGCCATTCTGAGATAATCCCAGAAGCCAAAATGCCAAACTAGGAAGGGGACTGGAGAAGGGGGGGCGTCTGCAGTGAGGCCGCCATGCCCACCCCCCCACCAGCCCAAACAGATTTGCCGGAGCGAGTTATAAATCTACTGGTACCGTTTCTTTTTCGTCACTTGCCTAATCCTGTGCCCTTCGTTTCATGTGCTGTAATTATTAACATCTGCTTTCTGCGCCTGGCCCGCATGGAGTTTGCGAAGGCAGTTTTCAGTCCAGAACAATGGTGACAGCTGTTTCATTTAGCCTAGGGCCAGCACTTCCTGTTCAGTCTACATCTGCCCTCCTGTGTCCAATTTCTGATTCGGGGTTTTCTGTTTTGTTTTCTGGGGTTTTTTTCCCTTCATCTGACCTTACTATATGTTTAAGAAGAATTTCTAACTTAACACTCCAGCTAGTATTTCTAGCACATATGCTTATTAGATTGGCGACAGCTAAAGAGAGAGATAGGAGAAAGCCAGGACTGTCTTCCGCAGCTAACAAGGCGGAGGGCAGACAGAGCACAAAGGAGGTCTGACCATGAATCTAGGGGACCAGAGTCAAGGAAATTTCTGGGCCTTGAAGTTGAATTATAGGCTGACCTCTCTGGAAGCTAGGCACGGAAAAGCGGCCTTAGCTCACCTGTCCCCTGGCCCAGTATCATCTCCATAACTTATTTGGTAAGAGGTCACCCAAACATATCTCCAAGGGAACCATGTGTCTGGGTGGCCACCAACACACAGAGACCCTTCCTCCTTGGGAATCAAGGAAGCTCGTCAGGTGAGGCAAGATTCAGAGGCTCCTGGTTCACTGTTTCCCACTGAGGCTCCAGCAGTGCAATACAAACCCTTCCTAATTTGTACGGGGAGGTCCATTGGACGGGAAAGGACCATACTGCCGTTAGGCAGTGCTCGGTATTTATTGCCAAACAGGGCGAAACCCAGTCCCCACTTGGATAAGAGCTGCAGGGGTGGAAGTGTCCTGTGGGTGCACAAACAAGGCTGAGCGTGGAAAGGCAGAATCCCCCATCAAAGGCTCCCGATCTCCAGAGGCTGCCTCTGCCTCTCGCGGGATCTCGAGTGTGTGTCTGCACTTCTCGCGGGATCTCAGGGCATCAGGACTGGAGATCTCGCAAGAGCTGAGCCCACCTCGCCCCCTTACAACTCTTAGCAGATGAAGAAACTAAACGCCAGGGAGAAGGGGTGCTTTCCTGCGGTTGTCGCTTGGTCGAGTTTGATGCTATGGGACAGAGAAGCAAAGGAAGGTAAATCTGTGCTGCTTCCAGGGGCTTGAGGCTTTTCCACCATTTCTTCATGAAACCTCTCTTTCAATCCCAGACCCTCTCCGCCCTTCTCAGTGGCTCACATGAAAAGAGATTGGGACCCTGCTCCCAGGCAGGAACAGTGAGGTGAGCTGGGGAGACCCCAGCTTGGCTGTCAGTACCGCAAACCCAGTCCAGGACTGCTTCTGGCTGCCAGGGTCAAGTGCTGGACTCAGCCCTTGAGAAAAGAGTTCATGCTGGCTGGACACCTGGGGGTCACGGAGGTTCTTAACCTGTGACCGAGGCCCCGTGTCTTTGCAGGAGCCAGCGAACAGAAGGCACAGCTCAGGTGTGAAAGAGATGCAGTTGAGAGGGCCCTTCTCCCCCAGAATCCCCGCCAGATGTCAGGGGTGCAGAGTCAGGAAGGCCCTGGACCTGCGCAACGATCATCAAGGGCTATCCCTGAAGTCTGGAATCAAAGGAGCTGATGGATGGTCCACGGGAGACTGGGTCCTGTGGCCCGTCCACCCAGCTCTTCCAGGAATGCCAGCCCCGCCCCTTTCCCTGCCCCCACTCACCATCTCCCAGCCTCGCACTCCCCCTTCCCTTCTCTCTCTCTCACTCACTTCTTTTCTTCTTAAAGTTAATTGCAACTTTTTTCTCAGCGCCCTGATCTGGATAAGCCACATCTCATTAGAAAAAGATTTAGCTGGAGCCAAAGCAGGCTGGAGAAGGAATCCCTAATCAACAGAGAAAAGATTCGGGTGTAATTGCTCTCTCACGCCATCCTCCCCCTCCCTCCTCCAATCTTTCTCTGCTCATTAATCTGAAAAGAAAGTCACAGTTGAACGTCTTGGTGTTCAAGTACCTGCTGCTGTGGCAAACAAATCGAAGTACTTGGGGTTTTCTTTTGTGGGGGTGTCTGTATGGAGAGCTTTGGCTGTTGTGTGTAGGAGTAAAGCATTTTGCTCTTGGGGGTGTGTAAGAAGCACCTTGGTTGGGGGAGTAAAACTCTTTGGGGTGTGTGTGTGTATGTGTGTGAAGGGCTTGGTTGTGGGGAAAGTGTGAGTGGGTGTGTGAACCCTTTGGTTGTTGGAGTGTGTATGTGTATGAAGCTCTCTGGTATGAAGTGCTTTGATTATTGAGAGGGTGTGTGAAGCTCTTTGATTATGGAGAATGTGTGTGTGGCGGGGGGAAGCCCTTTGGTTAGATGGGGCAGTAAAAACTCTCGGTGTTGTAAAGCATGCTGGTTGTTGGGTACATGTGTTGTGGATGTGGGATATGGTTGCGGGGTGTGGGAGTTGTTGTTGGTCCATGGGGATGCAATGGAGGCCTTCAGTTGTTGGTGTGTGCTGGTGTGTGCGTGTGGTGCTTTGATTGTTGGATGCTTGTAAGCTCATTCACATGCCCTAGTAGCTCCTTTGATGGTTTCCTTTCCCCCCAACTAAATCCCAACAGATGCTTAAATGGTGACACATAGAAGATGAATTTAGAAGCAAACCATCTCCCCACGTAGAGAGAGGAGGTGGGTCCCTACTCCCCCCAGAACCTCTGGAGAGCCCAGGCCCCTGTGTCTCAGCTACCTTACCTGCGGTCCCCACTCTGCCCCGGTCCAACTCTTTTGTGACCCCATGGACTGTAGCCTGCCAGGCCGCTCTGTCCATGAGATTTCCCAGGCAAGAATACTGGCGTGAGGTGCTAGTCCCTTCTCCAGGGGATCTTCTGGACCTAGGACTCGAACTTGCATCTCCTGCTTGGCAGACAGATTCTTAAATGAAACAAATTATGGAAATTAACAATGATGTGTGCCTGTCAAGTGCTTTGACGCTCCTGTTTCCTTTACTTCATTTCATGCAGCTACTGGAAAAAATTTTAATTACAATGTGGCTTGCACTTGTGGCTCATGTTATATTTGCATTATACAGCACTGGCCTAGAATATAACTCACCCTTTCACGAATACTGGTATTCTCCCTTAACCAATGAGCAAACCAGCTCAGGTTAAGTGGCTCCGGCTGACACCAGCTGCAGAAGCCAGAATTCATGAGTGATCCTGGCTGGACAGTCTGCTACTTGATGAAGCTCCTAAAACAAGAGCTATATTGTTGTGACACAATCTTAGGCAGAGCGTTTGGTGCAGCGGGACTGAAGCATATTTGGAGTCTGGGGGAAATTAAATAAAGCCTGTGACTCGGGGATGAAGAGGTTTTCCTGACACTAGCCAAGAATGTTAAGGTGTAGGGTAGTTCTCAGTGAGTAGTGCTTGGGCAGGCTTCCAGGATCCCTGCGTGAACTTGAGTCAGTCCCTTCCCACTCTGGTCCTCAGTTCTTCCGTCTGAAGAGAAGGGGCTGGATTAAATGTTCTCTGAGGTCCATCGGGGTCTCTGGTGCCTCTCAGCAGATTCCCATCCTCCCAGAGATTAGGAGTGAGTTTGTGAGCAAAGTGCTGGGTCCTGGGGCAAATAACACGTCTCTTGTGTCACCTGTGAGATGCGGAGAACAGTGTGGACTTGGAAGTGATGCTCTAAGGATTAATGAGAAAATGCAGGTGATGCGCGCAGCACATGCAGAGCACATAGGAAACATAAATGCCAGCTCTTGTTATCAGTATAGCAGTAAGCAGGTTGACCAGCTGGCTGGGATAGTTCTGGGTCAGCAGACTCAGATCCGCAAGCAGTATCTATCTTGGATCCTCCCCCTAAGCCGTCACATTCTGAGGCTGAATTTGATCCAGGGATCACCTTGAACTTGGCTTTTGAAGGGTTTGTTACCACTGCAATTCAATTCGCTGGTTGCGTGGGTAACAGAAGCACCCGGGAAGAGCACAGATTGGCAGGGGTCCAGAGGACGCTGGAGGAGAGGGAGGGAGACTCAGGTTCTTGTAAGAGGGCATCTTCGGGAATGTTTGGAGGAAGGAATGTTAGCGTAGTGTCGTTTCTGTCCTTTGGTGGTATAGCAGTCACATGTCACTTTTCTGTCCTTTGGAGGACTGATGCAGATCCGTGACCATAAGCTTTCTTCACTGCTTTTTTTTTTTTTTCCCACCGTGGGAGGACTCTGACTTCAGTTCTTCTCAACAGCTGTTTTCATTTTTTCATCCCCGAATTGTGTGTAAACAACCTCCGATAGTAGATAAAGGCTTTATCAGCTCAGCAGCTCACCTCTTACATACAGCCTCTTTCTCATGAATACAAGTCTGTGTTAGGAGTAAGTTGGACTTGATTTTGTCTGCTGGTTGTTATCTTGGACTTAATTGGGAGGAATCTTGCATTCAGTGTGTAGGCTCCCGGCTGTCGCTAGCGTTCCTCGGCCGCCATCTGCTGGGTAATCCTGGCATGACATAGTCTCCTCGGCTGGCAGGCTAAGGAATGGAGTGTCTTGCATTCAATCAAAAAATATACAGCAGGAACTGTGTACCAGGCGTAGTTACAGACACTTGGGATTCATTAGTGAACAAACAGACAAATATCTCTTTTCTTTTTAGCACTGAAAATATTCCACTATCTGGAATATTGGGTGGATTTTTGTTGTTCACCCAGAGAGTCATGTCTGGAATGTTATTTATTCACTTACCTACTGAACTGTATCATGGTTGTTTCCAAGTTTTAGCAGTCATGAATAAAACTGCTATAAATATTTCTGGGCAAGTCCTTCTGTGTACGTTGTCAGTGTTTTGGATTTGAGCCATTTCTATAGGTATGTAGTAACATCTCATTGTTTTAATTTGCATTTCTGAGGTGGTATATGATGTGGAACGTGGTCTCATACATTTTTTGCCATTTGTATATCTTTGCTGAGATCTGTTCAGATCTTTTGCCAATTTTTAAATCAGATTGGTTGTTTTCTTATTGTTGAGTGTTAAGAGTTCTTTGTATATTTAAGAAAATAGTCCTTTATCAAATGCATTTTTTGCAAATATTTTCTCCTCGTTCTCTTGACACTACCTTATCAAGCAGAAGCTTTTAATTTCAATGAAGTCAAGCTTATCAATTACTTCTTCATGGATGGTGCCTTTGGTATTGTATTTTAAAAAGTTATTGCCACATCCAAGGTCAACTGGATTTTCTCCTATGTTGATTTGCTCTTTTTCTAGTTTTATAGTATGGAAGCTTAAACGATTGATTTTTTATATTTCTTCTTTTCTAATATATTCAGTGTTACAAATTTCCCTCTAAGCACTCTTTTCACTGCATCCCACAAATTTTGATAAATTGCATTTTCATTTCATTAAAATATATTTTTAAATTTCTCTTAAGATTTCTTATTTGACTCATGTGTTATTTACAAGTGTATTGTTTAACCTCCAAGTGTTTGGGGATTTTCCGGCTTTCTGTCTTGTTAATTTCTAGTTTAACTCCACTGTTGTCTGAAAGCTGATGTTGCATGATTTCCATTTCCTTTAAATTTGTTAAAGTGTGTTTTCTGTCCCAGGATGTGGTCTATCTTGATGAATGCTCCATGTGAGCTTGAGAAAAATGTATATTCTGCTGTTGCTGGATGAACTTGCTTATAAATGTCAGTTATATGAGGTTGACCGAAGGTACTGTTGACTTCAACTATGTCCTTACTGATTTTCTCCCTGCTGGATCTATTTTTGACAGACAGGTGTTAGAGTCTCCATTATATTATTGGATTCTTCTTTTTCTCCTTATAGTTCTGTTTTTGCTTCATGTATTTTGATGCTCTGTTACTAGGCACATACCCATTAAGAATTGTTATATATTCTTAAAATGTTGACGCTTTTATCATTATGTAATGCTTGTCTTTATTCCTGATAACTTTCCTTGCTCTGAAGCCTAGTCTGTCTGAAATTAACATAGGTATTCCTCCTTTTCTTTAACTGATGTTAGCCCAGTATATTTTCCTCCATCCTTTTACGTTTAATGCATAAAAGAGAGTTTCTTGCAAACAACGTATAGTTCAGTCCTTTTTTTTTTAATCCGTTATGACAATCTCTGTCTTTTAGCTTGATATTTAGATCATTGACATGTAAAGAGATTATTGATACAATTGAATTAATATAAACCACATATGTAGGGATTCCCTTGTGGCTCAGTGGCAAAGAATCCACCTGCCACTGCAGGAGACATATGATTCAGGTTCAATCCCTGGGTGAGGGAGATCCTTTGGAGAAGCAAATGGCGACCCACTCCAGTATTCTTGCTTGGAAAATCCTATGGACAGAGGAGCTTGGTGGGCTGTTGTCCATGGGGTCGCAAGAGTTGAACACGGCTTAGTGACTGAACAACAACAAATACCATATGTGTTACTGTTTTCCATTTGTTGTCCTTGTTCTTTGTTTCTGTTTTTGTCTTCACAATTTTTCTGCCTTTTGTGGCTTTAATTGAGTATTTTATATAATTTCCCTTTTGCCTTTCTTAATGTACTTCTTTTTTAAAAAATTATTTTAATGGTTGCCCTTGAATTTGCAATATAGATTTACAACTACTTCAAGTCCTCTACTTTCAAACACCATTTCACAGGTAGTGCAAGTACCTTATAATAATAACAAAAATAACATATAATAACAAAACCAACATAAAAATACTCGACTCTTTCCTCTCATTCCTTATATCATTAATATCATTCAATTTGCTTGTTTGTAAGCACACATGAGTGTATGTGTATTAGATTGAAAGTGAAGTCGCTCAGTCGTGTCCGACTCTTTGTGACCCTGTGGACTGTAGCCCACCATGCTCCTCTGTCCATGGGATTTTCCAGGCAAGAGTACTGGAGTGGGTTGCCATTTCCTTCCCCAGAGGATCTTCCCGACCCAGGGATCGAACCCAGGTCTCCCGCATTGTAAGCAAGATGCTTTACCGTCTGAGCCACCAGGGAAGTCATGTGTATTAGATTATATATCCTTATATATAATGTAACACTGCCGCTGCTGCTGCTAAGTCGCTTCAGTCGTGTCCGACTCTGTGTGACCCCATTGACTGCAGCCCACCAGGCTCCCCTGTCCATGGGATTTTCCAGGCAAGAGTACTGGAGTGGGGTGCCATTACCTTTTCCAATATAATGTAATATGTTGTAGCTATTATTTTGGACAAACTACATTCATAAGATCCATTAAGAATAACAAAAATAACTTTTTTATTTTACTTTCCCTTATTCCTTCTCCAGTGCTCCTCCTTTCTTCATATAGGAAGTCGCTCAGTCGTGTCCAACTCTTTGCGACCCCGTGGACTGTAGCCCACCAGGCTCCTCCATCCATGGGATTCACCAGGCAAGAATACTGGAGTGGGTTGCCATTTCCTTCTCCAGGGGATCTTCCCAACCCAGGGATCGAACCCAGGTCTCCCACATTGCAGGCAAATGCTTTAACCTCTGAGCCACCAGGGAAGCCCCTTCTGATCAATATAATTTTTCTTCTCTCTGAAGAACTTTTGACATTTCTTGACAGTCGGGTCTACTGGTAACAAATTCCCTCAATTTTTTTTATCTGAGGAAGTTTTTCTTTCTCCCTCAGCTTTGAAGGATAATTCCTAGAGCATAGGATTCTAGACTGGTGGGTAACATTCTCTCAACACTTTAAAATACGCTGCTCTGTCCACTTCCTTCTTGTTTTCTGAGGAGAAGTTGGAATAATTCTTGTCTTTGCTTCTCTATCTGGAGAAGGAAATGGCAACCCACTCCAGTACTCTTGCCTGGAAAATCCCATGGACGGAGGAGCCTGGTTGGCTACTGTCCACGGGGTCGCAAAGAGTCGGACACGACTGAGCGACTTCACTTTGCTTCTCTATAAATAAAGCGCCCCCCACTGCTTCTTTCAAGAATTTTTTTCTTTGTCTTTGATTTCTTGGAGTTTGAATATGATGTATACTGTGTGTAGTTTTTTTTGTTTGTCTGTTTGGGCATTTACCCTGCTTGATGTTCTATGAGCTTCCTGTGGTTTGGTGTCTGTCATTAATTTGGAGAAATTCCTAGTCATTGTGACTTCAAATATTGTTCCTATTTCTTCCTCCTTTCCATCTCCTCTGGTATTTTCATTACATTTATGTTACACCTTTTCTAGTTGTCCCACAGCTCGTGGATATTCTGTTGTACTTTTTTCAGTCTTTCTTACTCTTTACTTTTCAGTTTTAGAAGTTTCTGTTGAGATATTCTCAACTTCAGAGATTCTGTCCTCAGCCATGTCAAGCCTATTGATGAGCCTATCAAAGGTATTCTTCGTGACTGTTACAATGTTTTTGATCTCCAGCTTGTCTTTTTTACTCTTAGAATTTTCCAACTTGTACAATGCATCTTTCTTATACATTGGTTTATTTTTCTATTAAAGTCCTTAGAGTATGAACGATAATTTTAAAAATTCCTGGTCTGATCATTTAAACGTTCCTGACTCAGATTCTGATGCTTGTTCAGTTTCTTCAAACTGTGTTTTTGGACTTTTAGTATGCCTTGTAATTTTTTTTTTTAAAGCCAGACATGATGTACTAGGTAAAAGAAACTGCCTTAAAGAGGCATTTAGCAATGCATTGGTAAGACATGCAGGGAGGGGAAGCGTTCTTTAGTCCCATGGTTAGGTGTCAGACTTTTGGTGAGTCCATGCCCCTGGTCTGTGAATTTCACCAATGCATCTGTTTCTTTCCCTCAGCTTTGGTGGGACAGGATGGCTAGACAACGCTGAAGTTAGTATTCTCTTTCTGGAAGGCTAAAAAAGCTGAAACTGAGTCAATTAGATCAATTAGGCTCTGATAAAACCCCAGCAAGTTAGTCTCTAGTAAATAGTTTTGCTTGAGTACAGGCTTGTTAAGAACAGAGTTCTCCCCCACATTTCAAAGTGGTTCCTTTTTCCATCCCCTCCTGGAAGTACAAGGGGATTTTTCTCCATTATCCACTGGTGGATCCTCTGAAGAGAAGACTCAAAAAAACATAGGGACCCCCATATCTCTGAATTAAACTGGTGGAGAGTTTAATTCACAGACTTGTCCACACTGAGCCTCCAACTATTTGTCAGTTACAATTCAGGTTTTCCTACCACTGCACTGATTTCTGCAGAGGTTTCTGCTCTGTTAACTTGTGATTTTCTGTATCCTCCTGTTTGTTTCTCCAATTTTTGGAGCAAAAATTTGCCTCATTTCTCTGATGAATATAAGAAGATTTGTTGATATTTCAGTTTATTCAGCTTTTTATTTATTATGATGCAGTGGCTACTGCTAAGTTCTATATATGGCAAACCGGAAACTGAAAGTCTCTTGGTTTTCTTGTACTTTTTTGTCTGGTTTGGGTACAACAGGGTAATACTAGCTGCATAAAATGAGTTGGAACTGTTCTCTCTTCTGTGTTCTGGAAAAGATGATGTAAATTTTATGTTAATTCTTTTAAGTGTTTGGAAGAATTCTCTAGCATAGAACTGAAGATTTCTTTTTCAGAAGCTTTTAAAGTTACAAACTCAATTTCTTTAACGGTTGTAGGGCTATTCCAATTATTAATTTTATCTTGGTTGAGTTTTGGTAGCTTGTGGTGTTTGAGGAATTGATCCATTTCTTTTACGTTGTTGAACTTATGAAACATAAATTTGCTCAATGTATTTGCTTATTACCTTTTTAGTGGCTGCAGGATTCACCGTGACCCTTGTCTCATTTCTGATATTGATCATCTATGTGTTCTTTATATCTATGTCAGTCTTGCCAGATATTTATGAATTTTATTGATGTCTTTAAAGAACTAACTTTTACTTTCATTGATTTTTCTCTATTGTTGTCCTTTTTAAATTTCAACAATTTCTGCTCCAACCTTTAATATTTCCTTCTGGTTACTTTGGGTCTAATTTTACTCTTTTCCTAGATTCATGCAGTGAGAACATAGATTTTTTATTTGAAATGCTTCTTCTTTTCTAAAGTAGTAAGCATTTCATGTTATATATTTCCCTTTCAGTTTCACTTTAGCTGCACCTCACATTTATTGATGTTGTATCTTAATTTTCATTTAAACTCTATGTAATTGTTTATTTCCTTTGGATTTCCTCTTTGCCTCATGGGTTGATTTGAAGCATGCTACTTAATTTCCAAATATTTGGTGATTTTCCTGCTTTCTTTCTGCTCCTTAGATTTTAATAATTCTCTCCAGAAGAACAGACTTTTTCCATTTACCCTACCAGTCTATCATTAATGATGAGAACAGGACAATAGCTCGTGCTCAAAAAATGAATATGAATGAATGATTTAAATATGCAATTTAAAAATCAGTAAAGAGAAAGCTGAAAGTCAGAGAGGGGAGAGAGAGGCATCAGAAAATTTCAGTGATGATTACTGTTGAGCGGGGAAATATGGATGCCTTTTTCTGGTTTGTTTTCAGATTTTCCCAAATTCTCTGTGATGAGCATGTACTACTTTTGTAATCAGATAAAGGAATTATAGAAGTGGAAGCTACTCTTTCTGATGATTCTCACTCCCTCTCTGGCAGGTCAAATCAGACTCTAAATTGCTGAAAAAAACTGAAGATGCGAGGCAGAACAACGAAAAGACCCTGTAGAAGGTCCTGGAGCTGAATTGACCCCAGCGCCCCCAGGGAGACAGGTAAGGACCCTGCCAGCCACCCCGGGTTCCCAGGTGGCTCAGCGGTAAGGAATCTACCTTCAATGCAGGAGAGGCGGGTTTGATCCTGGGTCGAGAAGACCCCCTGGAGAAGGGAATGGCAACCCACTCCAGTATTCTTGCCTGGGAAATCCCATGGAACCTGGTGGGCTATATATAGTTCAAGGGATCCCAAGAATCGGACACAACTTAGTGGTTAAACCACAAATGACAAGCCGTCCACTTCCATAATCTTCTGAGGCTGCTGCTACGGAAACTGTCATGACCATTTTGAGTCACAAGGGTCAATTTCACACTTCTTTTCTCACCCCGCCCCCAAAGGTCCCTAGAGATCTTGTGAATTAATGTTCATCCCAAAAGATCTGGTTTGCCATTAGAAATGAAACATGTGTTCACTAAGTCCAGCCTTCAAACTTCCTTTGACAGTTTGTTTCAAGGAAGCAGTATTGGCTTTTGCTTCCAGGGTTCCTGGTGTGCAAAAGATTACAAAGAGTGAGAGGGAACAGAGAGGAGACACTGTCTTCTAATGTAATTGTCTTTTACACCTTTAGTCACAGCCTCCTCATGTTTTTTGAAGGCAATTTCTTTGAGAAGCTGAGCAGACAAGAGGATTTGATGGTAACCCCAGGTGCCCATGGTCATCACCCAAACAGTTCTCAGGTGTGGACAGTTTCTGAAGATGAGTGAATATGCTTTTCTACTTAACAATCCTGAGAACTTGGTTTAAAATTTTTTTTTTTTCATTCAACAAAGACAGTGCCTAGACCTGGAAACTTTTTTCGCCCTTTCCTAATTTTGAAGTGAAGTGACTTACTATAAGGTCAGGAATTACCTGGGGGCCCAGGATTGGGCAAGTATATAACCTGATGCCTGGGGATGGTAGAGGGTACCATTCCTGGAGGATGGATGCTCCCCACACAGTGGGAAGGGAGTGTGACAGCAGCTACATTCTCCCTGGAGCTGAGCCAAAGAAACATCGGAATCAACAAGCATATCCGTATCGACTTGTCAGTCTTAAAGAATAGCCAAGGCCGTGGGAATCTAGAACATAATGGCATAACCTGATGGAGTTATGGGGGAGAACAAGAAACCACGCCCCAGTAACAGTTCACATCAAATAACACAAGCAATTCTGTGTTGAAATGAGCCAGAAGTAGAATATTGTGATATAAACCAGTCTGTCCATTTAGAAAATCATTTGATTTCCATAATTCCTGGGCATCTGATTTGACTTTTTTTTAAATTTCTGGTTTTGTTGCTGTTGCTGACTTGACCAATTTGAACTGCATATGTCAAAAGGCATAGATCTGTTTAGTCATTTGATTTTTATTGACACTTACTGTTCAGTTAAATTCAAAACATCAATTTTTCCTCCAGGACTGTCCAGTGGAGACCACCCTGTGGAGACTGTTCACAAAACAGTTCAAGCTGTCTGCTTTCTGAGTGTGTAAGGGATCTGCTTCCCCATGTGTAAACTTAGATGTGGTCATGAGTCTTGCTTTGGCCAATGAGATGTGTGCAAAAGTGACACTTTGGGGCAGAAACCTCAGGCCAGTGTGTAATTCACTCCATCTTCCCTCTTCTGCTGTGGCTGTGGATGTATGTGTCAAGATGAGGCCATTCGGTGGGACAAAGCAGTAGTTAGGGAGTCTGGGATAGACATGTACACACTGCTTATATTCAACATGGATGACCAACAAGGACTTACAGGACAGTACATGGAACTCTGCTCAATGTTGTCTGGCAGCCTGGGTAGGAGGAGAATTTGGGGGAGAATGGATACTGTGTTATGTATGGCAGAGTCCCTTTGTTGTCCACCTGAAACTATCACACAGCTAATCAGCTATACTCCAATACAAAAGGACAGTTAAAAAAAGATGAAGCCATTCTGGGTCCTAAAACAACTGTATCGTGCAGATCACCCCTTGCTGACCTGTAATGGACTGGTAGCATGAATGGGAAGCATTCACTGTGTAAAATTGCTAAGATCTGGTAGTTGTTACTGCAATACAACCTAGTCCATCCTCGCCAATGTGCACATGCAGACATGCTCACACACAAACGCAGTTACTGAGTACCTGCGTGAGCAAGAGAGGGGCCCAGGGCCATGGGTTTGCAAGGGAAGATGCAGTTTCTGTCCCCAGTTTACAAGCGGGTTTGGCAGATTAGATAACTAGACGGCATAGCATGATAATGACACAAGTGGACAGTTCAAGGGCAAATGACGAGATGTTTATGTGGCTGCAGCCTGAAGAAGGAATTAGTTGGTGGGGTCTAGGATGAATGTAAGAGTGCCTCCTGTGCTGGTATCACCTCTTGGCCCCTCCACCACCTCCCTCTGCCCTTCTCACCTTGCTCTCGGCCCGGCCACACTGAACTGTCTGTACCACCTGCCTAAGTTCCTTCTGCCCTGGCTCCTGGTCAGATTGAAACAACATGCGGGACAGGGTGAGTGCTCAGCAGAAGACCGGAAACAGGGAGGACAGTGAAGCTGAAATGGGTATTCCTCTGACTGCCTTCTCCCAGCTATGCTCCAACTGGCTGCACCCCTGGGCTGAAATCTCAGGCTCCCTCAGTGACCCTCCCCACTTGACGGTAAGCTTGCAGATTTTCGTAGCACTCTCTTCTCTCGCTCCTTCAGGCCCAAGTGTGGTAAGTCAGGGATTAGTCTCAGCATCCTCCACTGCCTCCCTTGGTTTTTCTGTACCCCACTCACATCTTTGTTGATGGCCTTTTTTTTAAAGGAGACTCTAAATTTTCCAATTTGAGCACACCATCTGTTCCTGATAGACCACTGAACTGTCTCGCTTGGGCGAGTCAACAGTAGAACAGAAATGATCATGCTTTGCCTTTTAAAGGGTCAGTTGGTAAAAGAGGCAGGATGCTTTAAAATGATCAATCCTCCATTAAGAAATGAATTTTTAAACAACTTTGCTTCTCCCACCCAAACTGGAAGAGTCCACTCCAAAGTAGAAAAAGACTGCAGGCAAAGCACCGGCCTCTGCACCTAGGAGGAACGAGGGGGCCCCGCAGAGCCTCCGTCTCACAAAGCCCTTTGCAAACGCTCGGGCCACAGGACACGTCACCCCCAAGGAACTTGTCCAGTCCAAGGGAGAATTCCAACCACTGTTTTCAACTTGAGCCTGAGGAGAGAAGCACAATTTCTAGCTGCTCATGAAAAATTCCAGACTTTTCTTTTGGGTTCCCATATATAGCACAGAGGGCTTCCCTGGTGGTTCAGACAGTAAAGAATCTGTCTGCAATGCAAGAGATGAGGGTTTGATACATCCCTGGGTCAGGAAGATCCCCTGGAGAAGGAAACAACCACCCACTCCAGTATTCTTGCCTGGAGAATCCCATGGGCAGAGGAGCCTGGTGGGCTACAGTCCCTGGGGTCCCAAAGAGCTGGACACAGCTGAGTGACTGACACTAACTGACTAACTGTGTAGCATAGGGCTGCTTGGGAAAGAGATACCACTGTTTTGCCATAACCCTACCCACTGGGAATTGTCCTCCCCTTGGGTTCCTGTGTCTGATTCACAGAATGTATTCATTTGCTGGTTGGTGGGTTGGTTTTCCACGTGGATACTAAAGGAGCCTTATAAGAGTTGGGCTTGGGAGAGTTCTGGGTTCCGTTTTTGATTCCCCTGGCTCCTTCGCTGTCCCCAGCTCTGGAAGGGGCAGCCAGGAGGAGCCTGGTACCTGGAGCCCCGGCATTTCCCAAAGCAGCCAGAATGAGCAGGCGCTGGACTGCAGGTGCTGGGGCTGGACCCAAGGGCGGGTCCACTCAGGCATGCTAGGGTATAAAGTTAGAGGGAGTGCAGACAGCAGTTTGGAAGATTTAGGAGTTCTTGGGCTATCCTGGGTTTCACTGCGTCGTGTTGACATGTGTTCTCCCCTGAGCAGATTAAGGGGTGGGGAGAGTGCAGGGAGGATGTTTCTGGGTGCTAGGTCTGCAGAGCTGGGCAGGTGTGGAAAGATGCGGAAGAGGGGAAGCAGGGATTGTCTGGGCGTCTGATCATCCCCTTTTCTCCTTAAGAGCCAGAGGGTGCATGCCATGGCCTGGGGTGGTACCACAGAGGGGTGCTTAAAACTCACAGCAGTACCGCTTGCGTTAACAGCTCCCTTGAATTAAAAACGCTTTTCCAGGAAGCAAAGACTGATTGCATCTGCAAACAGCAGAGGTTTCTCATTAACCATCGTGGGGAGAGGCAGGACTGTTGAGAAGAATGAGCGTCTCAGGAAAGGAGCAGGGTGATCCTGTGGCCAGAAGGCACAGTGTGAGTGTACACCCTGGGGGCTTCGTCCGCTTGGTCAGACCCCGGGAGCACTTTCTGGAGTCAGGGAGAGACAGTGACTCCTACGCCGCTGGCTTCTCTTCCAGAGGTGACTGAACCTCGGCTTCCCTGTAGCAGTTTTCCTCGAGCATCGCTCTCGTGTTTTAATGCGCACACAGCCCCTGCAGATCCTGTTGAAATGCACGTTCTGATTCCGTAGATCTGGCCTGCGCGTTTGCACTTCTAACAAGCTCCTAGCTGAGGGCGATTTGCTGGTCCATGGAACCCACTGAGAATAAGTAACGAGGCATGGGAGGATATTCCTTGGCTCAGCACCACTTCCACTTGCCTCTGGACGGCTCTAAAATGATAGTGAGTGTAGATGATCCAATTCGACAGCCTGGGAAGTTTGGTGAAATGACCCAAGCCTTGGCCTGGTGACTGAGGGACCCCTGCAGACTCCCTGGCTCTCTCCCCTGAGTGAGCAATGTGCAGGGGCAGGTTGGGGTCAGCCGTCACCAGGAAAAAAGAGACTGGTCACCAGGCACAAGTGTGTAGGGAGCGTACCTTCATGAATTGACCACATCCCTGGACCTTGTTGCTGTTGTTCAGTCGCTCAGTCACGCCCGACTCTGCGACCCCATGAACTGCAGCCCACCAGGTTCCTCTGTCCTTGGGATTCCCCAGGCGAGAATATTGGAGAGGGTTACCATTTCCTCCTCCAGGGCATCTTCCCAACCCAAGGATCGAACCTGTGTCTCCCGTGCCTCCTGCGTTGCCTGCTAACAGTGGCTCAGCCGTGAAGAATCCCTGGACTTATGGGCTCCCAACTCCCCCCTCCCCACTGACACACCCAATCATTTCTTCAACAAACAAAATCATTCCATTTCTTCAACAAACACTGAGTGAGCATCTATTATCCCAGACCCACTGCCCAGCACTGGGGGTCCAGATGAAGAAGCAGAATATGTTCTCATGAAGTTTACTGCACAGCCAGCCCCTGGGATCTGTTTCTCAACGGCACATGACTGATGTATGAAAAACAAAACTGGGGCTTTATTGAGGCTTCCCAGGTGGAGCTAGTGGTAAAGAACCCACTTGCCAACGCAAGAGATGTAAGAGACACCAGTTCCATCCCTGGGTAAGGAAGATCCCCTGGAGAAGAACATGGCAACCCACTCCAGTATTCTTGCCTGGAGAATCCCATGGACAGAGGAGCCCGGTGGGCTGCAGTCCATAAGGTCACAATGAGTCAGACACGACTGAAGCAATTTAGCATGCACACATGCTTATTTATTATAATACTTTTAATTATGCTGATAATAGCTTATGTTTTTTAAAAAAAACAAATATAGGGGATATATTTGCCCATGGTGCTAAACTCTTTACATGGATCATCTCATTCATCTTCACAGCTGCCTATGTGGCAGGTACTATTATTAAATTCACTTCAAAGATGAGGAAACTGAAGCTCAGAGAGGTTAGGAAACTTTCCAAAGGACACCAGTTAGTGAGGAGAGGAGCTAGGATTCATGCCTAGGCAGACCAATGCCAGTCCAGGCTCTGAGCCTCTATACCCATGGGCTGGGTTGGCACTTCTGCTCATGGGCACATCCCCTCCCTGCAGGAAGGGTCCATGGGAAGTCCAATGAAAGTCAGTGGCTGAGTGAGCTCAAAATCCAATGAGTGGAGCATTGGCTGATGGGGATGATATTAACCACGGAGGCATCGCACTGTAAAACTTGATGCCTCTGATGTACCCATCTCCCTGAATGGACAGACCTTCAGCACAGACCACTCAAGTTCCTGGCCCAGGGGCCCTCTTTTTCCCTTGGGGAAAGGCAAGAACACACTACTTGGCTTTGCTAAGGCTTGCTGTCTCTTGCCTGGATCTGCTTAGCTGTACACACACACATACACACTCACACATGATCATGCACAACCACAGGTTCATACACCCACACACACACTCACACTCAGGGGCATCCACATACATACAACCCCACACAATAGCGCACACACACACACACACATTCATACTGACACACACACATGCTTCTGGACCACATTCTCCTTTGGGTGTGTTAATACTATGAATCTGGTAAAACAAAGTTCTTTGCCCCTCTCTGCTCTGAATGATTATATTTGTTTCATAGTTTAACTCTCAGAAGACTATCTTATTTATCTGAACCCAAGTTCCATTGGGGCCCTTCACTTGGTCCATGATTTCTTTCCACTTTTAAAGCCGCCGTGTTATGTGGCCCCTTCCCTTGACACCCGGGTATCAGATAAAAGAAGTCTAAAATGGTCTGGAGTATTGCTGGTTGTTTGTTTTAAAAATATACTCTCAATAGCTTCATCAGTACCATCTTTCTAGATTCCATATATATATATGATAATACACAATATATGCTTTTTCTTTCTTACTTCATTCTGTATAATAGGCTCTAGGTTCATTCACCTCATTAGAACAGACTCAAATGTGTCCCTTCTTATGGCTGAGTAATATACCTTTATATATATGTACCACAACTTCTTTCTCCTTTCATCTGTTGTTGAACATCTTGGTTGCTTCCATGTCTTGAAAGTAAAAGTGAAAGTCACTCAATCATGTCCAACTCTTTGCGACCCCATGGACTATACAGTCCATGGAATTCTCCAGGCCAGAATACTGGAGTGGGTAGCCCTTCCCTTCTCCAGGGAATCTTCCCAACCCAGGGATTGAACCCAGGTCTCCCACAATGCAGGTGGAGTCTTTACCAGCTAAGCCACTAGGGAAGCCCAAGAATACTGGAGTGGGTAGACTATTCCTTCTCCAGTGGATCTTCCTGACCCAGGAATTGAACCAGGGTCTCCTGCATTGCAGGCAGATTCTTTACCAGCTGAGCTACCGGGAAAGACTTTCTATGTCCTAGCTATTGTAAATAGCGCTACAGTGAACAGTGGGGTATGTAGGTCTTTTTCAGTTATGGTTTTCTCAGGGTATATGACCAGTAGTGGGATTGGTGGGTCATATGGTAGTTTTATTCCTAGTTTTTTAAGTAATCGCCATACACCAATGGAGATGCAGACATAAGAGAACCGACTTGCAGGCATAGGAGGGGAAGGAGAGGGTGGGACAAATGGAGAGGGTAGCAAGGAAACATATACATTACCATACGTAAAACAGATCGCCAGTGGGAATTTGCTGTGTGGCTCATGGAGCTCAACCCAGTGCTCTGTGACATCCTAGGGGGTGGGAGGTGGGAGGGAGGTTCGGGAGGGAGGGAACATATGTATACCTATGGCTGATTCCTGTTGACGTGTGGCAGAAACCAACACAATATTGTAAAGCAATTATATATACTTCAATTAAAAACACATAATTTTTTTAAAACATTTTAAATGCACTCTCAGTGGGAGGTTGGATCCCTTTGCACTCAGCCTTCATTCATCTCGGGGGGCTGCTGCTTGCTTTTTATGAGGAGACTCTCTCCTAGTCTGCTTCCATTTAACCCAAGAGTGGCTGACCTCGGCTCTTCATCTCCATGCAAACCTGCCGTCCGCTGCCTGCTGGGCCCATGATGCTAGGAAGCCTTTTGCAGGCATTCCTCTCAGATTTTCAATTTACCTCCTAACCCCCAGTCCTGATACCATCAGATAGGAGAGTTTCTGCTGTGCTCTGCTTGTTTTAAAAAATCACAAATGCTATCCACCTAAAGTTAAGTCCTGACTTAGAAAAACAGAATGTGAACATCCAAGGAGGCCAGGCATGCCCTGACCACTGAGTTCCTCAGACATTCTGGCTGTTGGAGTTCCAGAGAAGGGAGATTAGATGAGCTTGTGTGGGTGCAGAAGGCTCCCTGGAGGGGGTGAGATTCCTGACAGGCCTTTATTATGAGTTAAACAGTATCCCCCTAAATTCATATGTTAAAATTCTCCAAATGTCCACCATCTAATAATATAATCACTCTGCTGCAAAGGTCCATATAGTCAAAGCTATGGTTTTCTCAGTAGTCATGGATGGATGTGAGAGCTGGACTGTGAAGAATTGATGCTTTTGAACTACACTGCTGGAGAAGACTCTTGAGAGTCCCTTGGACAGCCAGGAGATCAAACCAGTCAATCCTAAAGGAAATCAGTCCTGAACATTCATTGGAAGGACTGATGCTGAAGCTGAAGCTCCAGTACTTTGGCCACCAGATGGGAAGAGCTGACTCATTGGAAAAGATCCGGATGCTGGGAAAGACTGAGGGCAAGAGGAGAAGGGGACAACAGAGGATGAGATGGTTGGATGGCATCACCGACTCAATGGACATGAGTTTGAGCAGACTCCGGAAGTTGGTGAAGGACAGAAAAGCCTGGTGTGCTGCAGTCCATGGAGTGGCAAAGAGTCAGACGCGACTTAGCAGCTGAACAGCAACAAATCAGCAATTAACAGGGTGCTTCCAGGGGTCTTGCAGGCTTTGCTTCGTTTGTAATCCTCCCCTCCCCTCATGCCGGAGGTCCTATTATTTCCATTTTACAGACAAGGACCCTGCGGCTCTGAAGGATGAATGTGGCCACGGTCTGAATAATTGCCACTCGGTGTCCAAAGCACTCCCACTGGAGTCCGCCACTCTGCCGTGGGAGCTCGGGACTGACTTTTCAAGGCAGCACAGGCAGCGGTAAGGGCAGAACAGTATCTGAGCTGCTTCTTGAAGGACTCAGAGAATCCACAGCAGGCAGAACAGAAGGGAAAGGAACTCCTGGAGCGGGATCACATACGCAAAAGCACCTGGGTGTAAATGAGTACAGTTAGGGGCATACATCCTTGGCTTCATTCTGGAAGTTAAGAGGACTTCAGGATAGTGATGGCAGATGTAGCTAGAGGTGGGGGCAAGATTATAAAGAACTTTGAGTGGCAACCTAAAAAGGGTCACTTCTGGAAGCAGTAGGGAGCCATTGAAGGTTGTTAAGTGGAAAGAGAGAGAGCATCTGAAAGATCACAGGGCAGTAGAGGCAGTAGAAATGAGCCACGTTGTCAGTGCCCTGGAGGATGGAGGAGAAGAGCCGGGGGGGAGGAGCTCAGAAGGTTCCTGGAGGCAGGGGTTTCTGGTGGATGGGAGGCTCCATCTAGATCCAGTGTCCCAGTGAAGGCAGCATGCTGAGAAGGAAAAGCCATTTGTCTCATTAAGCCATGAACAGAGAATATCACACCTAGAGCATTTTAGACTCAGCCTAGATTTCCCCCATAGCCACCTCAGCACAGGAACAAAAAAAGAAACAGCTAAGAAAGTGTCAAGTTTATTAAAACAGCTGAGTTCCTGTCTCTCTCCAGCTCTCTAACTCCAACTTTCCCACTATTTTTAGATGTTCCAGAAATCTCTACCCAGACATTTCCCACACACCCCTGAAGACTGAACACATTTTCTGCCTCCCCAGCCATGGCCAACCCCACTCAGCCTCCTGTCCACCCCCAAGGCCCTGTTTCCAATGGGAGTCTGGGGGACTCCAAGAGCCAGAGTCCCCTCTTCTCCCTGAGTCTAGATTCCACAGAGAACCACCCGGAACATGGTGGTGGTGTCTTCTTAAAGAAAAGAAAGTCTAAATTCATTCTTTGGTTGGGTTTTTCACCATGACTAGTTTTCATTAGCTTTTCAAGTGGAAAATACCCCCCCCCCCAAGTGGAAAGTTGCCACTTATGTGCAGAGAGTCATTGTTCATTTATTATTTTTTATACTGAATGGCCCAAGCCCCAGTCTGCTGGAGCTCTGGCCAGGACCCTGAAGGAGGGTGCTTTACAAACCTTCCTGTCAGGCACTGTTTGAAGAGCCAGTGGCCGCTTGCCTCTTGTTAAATCTTAAAGACTAAAGAAACCCAGGGAACTTGAACAGTCAGCTCTCCACTGCCCAGCCCCATTTGCAGAGCCTGGACCCCCTTTCAGCCTTTTCTTTCCAGTCCAAGTCCTGGTTCACCTGATGAAGAAGCTTCCCAAAGCCACGTCTGCCTCCTCGCCTTCCTCACACTGGAGCTGATAAGGGGTAGAGCAAAGAGAAAACTAAATCAGGAAAGAAATCCAGCTGATAAAACCCCAAGTCCCACTGCTTTGTGAAACCAGAGGAAGCTACGTGGCACAGCTCTGCCCCTAAGGGGCCAGCTCTGGAAGAGCTGAGACCAAGAGGGGTCTGCGCTCCCAGGCCAGCCCCAGGGCATTAAGCGGCAGGTTAAGACAGGTTAGATGAGGCGAGACAGGCGGACACAGGAAGTGGAGACTGAGAAGGAAAGTGGGGAGACAGGAAATGCAGAGATGGATAGACCTCAGAGTTTTCCAGGTGGCACAGTGGTAAAGAATCCACCTGCCAAAATGCAGGACATGTGAGAGACGCAGGTTTGATCCTGACTGGGAAGATCCTCTGGGGGAGGAAATGCAACACATTCCAGTATTCTTGCCTGGAGAATCCCATGGACAGAGGAGCCTGGCAGGCTACAGTCCATGGGGTTGCAAAGAGTCAGACATGACTGAGCACCCACGTGTGTGCACATGGGCGTGTGCACACACACACACGCACAGAGGAAGTGGAGAGACAGGAAGAAGAGGGAAAGAGAAATGGCCAGCAGGGCCCCATGTTACTCGGGATTCCTTCGCCAGCTGGATTCTCCATGCAACAGGATGAGGAAAATTTAAGTCTCTACCGGGAAAATTCAAGCCTGGAGATAATTTAAGCTTTCCTGGGACTCTGCCAGCCATCTCCAGGGTTTTGTCAAATTTTCCACCTACTCTGTTTGCATAAAGAAACTCAGCTTCCATCTTAGAAACCCCATCTTCAACACTGTCCTTTTTCAACTCTTGGTTATTCAGGAGGTTTTGTGGATGAAGATGCATAGTGTAAGGGGTTTAAAAGTACTGGCTGGAGCTATACCCCTCCTCCCCACCCCCACTTACCTACCCACATTCACACACTCTTGTGCAAAAGGCAGTACTTGGGGGTGGCCCCTTAGAGAATCAAGTCCTGTGCTGTCCTCCTTTGTGCCCCAGGGAAATATCAGGTATTCACAAAACCCCAGGACACCCCTCCACCTCACTGCTTGGAATGATAGCACGTGCTCAGAGCAATTCAGGATTTTTTCCTACTTCATTGTGCAAATATAGAACCAAATCACACAATATAAAAAGTATTATATGGTTGTTCAGTCACTCAGTCATGTCCACCTCTTTGTGACTCCGTGAACTGCAGCAGCCCAGGCTTCCCTATCCTTCACCATCTCCTGTAGTTTGCTCAAACTCATGTCCGTTGAGTCCATGTTGCCATCCAACCATCTCATCCTCTGTCATCCCCTTCTCCTCCTGCCTTCAATCGTTCTCAGCATCAGAGTCTTTTCCAGTGAGTCAGCTCTTCACATCAGGTGGCCAAAGTATTGGAGCTTCAGCCTCAGCATCAGTCCCTCCAATGAATATTCAGGATTGATTTTCTTTAGGATTGACTGGTTGGATCTCCTTGCAGTCCAAGGGACTCTGAAGAGTCTTCTCCAACACCACAATTCAAAAGCATCAATTCTTTAGCACTCAGCCTTCTTTATACTCCCAACTCTCACATCTATCTCATGACTACTGGAAAAATCATAGCTTTGACTATACAAACCTTTGTCAGCAAAGTAATATCCCTGCTTTTTAATATGCGGTCTAGGTTTGTCATAGCTTTTCTTCCAAGGAGTAGTTCAGTTCAGTTCAGTCGCTCAGTCGTGTCCGACTCCTTGCGACCCCATGAATGGCAGCACGCCAGGCCTCCCTGTTCATCACCATCTCTCGGAGTTCACTCAGACTCACATCCATCGAGTCAGCGATGCCATCCAGCCATCTCATCCTCGGTCGTCCCCTTCTCCTCCTGCCCCCAATCCCTCCCAGCATCAGAGTCTTTTCCAATGAGTCAACTCTTCGCATGAGGTGGCCAAAGTACTGGAGTTTCAGCTTTAGCATCATTCCTTCCAAAGAAATCCCAGGGTTGATCTCCTTCAGAATGGACTGGTTGGATCTCCTTGCAGTCCAAGGGACTCTCAAGAGTCTTCTCCAACACCACACTTCAAAAGCATCAATTCTTCGGCGCTCAGCCTTCTTCACAGTCCAACTCTCACATCCATACATGACCACAGGAAAAACCATAGCCTTGACTAGACGGACCTTAGTCGGCAAAGTAATGTCTCTGCTTTTGAAAATGCTATCTAGGTTGGACATAACTTTTAAGGGTCCTTTAATTTAGTGGCTACAGTCATCATCTTCAGTGATTTTAGTCTCTCACTGTTTCCATTGTTTCCCCATCTATTTGCCATGAAGTGATGGGACCAGATGCCATGATCTTCATTTTTTGAAAGTTGAATTTTAAGCCAGCTTTTTCACTCTCCTTTTTCGTTTTCATCAAGAGGCTCTTTAGTTCTTTGCTTTCTGCCATGAGGGTGGTGTCATCTGCATATCTGAGGTTATTGATTTTTCTCCCAGCAATGTTGATTCCAGGTTGTGCTTCTTTCAGTCTGGCATTTTGCATGATGTACTCTGCATATAAATTAAATAAGCAGGGTGACAATATACAGCCTTGACGTACTCCTTTCCCTATTTGGAACCAGTCTGTTGTTCCATTTCTAGTTCTGTTAACTTCTTGACCTGCACACAGATTTCTCAGGAGGCAGGTAAGCTGATCTGGTATCCCCATCGCTTGAAGAATTTTTCAGTTTGTTGTGATCTGCACAGTCAAAGGCTTTAGCATAATCAATGAAGCAGAAATAGATTTATATAGGTATATATATATTTTAAGTTCATGGTCTTTCCCTCTCTCCTTTTAATCCTAACTGTTTGAGGATTACTATTTTGATATATACACTAATTTTTATTTAATGCTTATAAAAACACATTGGCCTGCTGGTATTTTTCCCCAGATGAAATGGGAAAACAGTATTCCTAAACTTGCTTAGTTAAAAAAAATATATAGCAGTATATCCGGGTATTGTTCTAGCTCGTGAGATGGATCTGGGTCACTCTTCTTTAACAGCTCTGTTGCATCTCTTTCTGAGGATGTACCATTGTCTTCTTAGTCCTTTCAGGCCATCGAAACAGAAATATCACAGTCCGGGTGGCTTATAAACAACAGGAATTTATTCCTCACACAGTCTGGAGGCTGGGAGCTCCAGGATCAAGGTACTGGCAGGTCCAGTGACTGGTGAGGACCTGCCTCCTGTTTCAGGGATGGCCTTCTCACTATGTCCTCATATGGCAGAAGAGGGGAGGGAGCTCCGTGGGATCTCTTTTATAAGAGCACTAATCCCACTCATGAAGGCCCCACCATCATGACCAAGCACCCTCTGAAAGCCCCAGCTCCAGTTGCCATCATGTTGAGGGTTAGTTTTCAACACATGGATTTGAGGACACAAACATTCAGTCTACAGTAACCATGGTTTTAATAACCAGTCTTCTGTTGATGGACATTCAAGTTGTTTCCAGGTTGGGTTTTGTTTTTGTTGGGGGTTTTGTTTTTGCTATTATTATAAAGGATCCTCTAATAATTACTATGCATCTCTCCTGACATTCTGGGGTTTTGATATTGTAGGGCAGAGTCCTGACTGCAGAGTCAGAGGAAGTATGTGTTTAAATTGTACTAGACACCGCCTGATCACTTCTTAAGAAGATCTTGCAGTTCTCACTCAGAATAATCTTCAACTCCAAAACCAGAGGGTGATTTCTCAAGGACAGCCTTTTTAAAAATGTCATGTCAGTTTTAGGTAGAACGTGAAATTACTTTATAAACACCTAAGTGTTTACGGATCAGATACCAGCTGGTGATGACTTGCTCCTTAAATTCTAAGTAATAATGCTTCCAATCTCCATTCTACAGATCTTCTCAGGTCAGTGCCCTGCCATGTTTTCTGAGAGAAGGGTGAGTAGTTGAAGTTTTAGGGGCACCACTGATTCCACAC
The DNA here is from genome assembly GCA_006410635.1 of Cephalophus harveyi. Classification (NCBI taxonomy): domain Eukaryota; kingdom Metazoa; phylum Chordata; class Mammalia; order Artiodactyla; family Bovidae; genus Cephalophus; species Cephalophus harveyi. Next base: position 735,777 of record SJYT01054896.1, on the reverse strand, counting down.
TCGGAGCAACCCTGAAATTCTGTTAATGATCCCACACGTTGTTTTTTCCTGTGCCACATTAATCCAGATGAAGCCCTTTTCTGTAATACACACACACACCCTCTTACTGTGCGTCCAGACTACTGAAACTTTAGGGGAACTGAAGGGATTTATAGCTTAAGATGTCCTGTGTTCAGTCACTCGGTCGTGTCTGACTCTTTGCGATCCCATGGACTATAGCCCACGAGGCTCCTCTGTTCTTGGAATTTTCCGGACAAGAATACTGGCGTGGGTTGCCATTTCCTTCTCCAGAGGGTCTTCTCAACCCGGGAATTGAATCCATGTCTCTTGCATCTCCTGCATTGGTAGGGGGATTATTTACCACTAGCACCACCTGGGAAGCCCACTTTAATGTACATATAACTTAAAATTCAGAGTTCAGTATGGCTGTTGCTAAAAATTCCCCCAAATATTTCTAAATTGGGGCTCTGATCTTTGGACTTTTATTTGATCTTTCGTTTTCTCTCCATATTTCTGTCCTGTCTCAGAAGAACAGCTGCCAAGAATAAATAAAATCCCTCCCTTTTCTTATACACTGAAATTCAATTCATGCCAGCCTCTGCCCCTAGATTTTTTGACAAGGGGACAGAAGGGTCTTTCGTATAATGGAGTTTACCCTCCTTAGGAAGGAGCGTGGGTTGTAAGTAACAAAAAGTTTTCTCTCCTTTCCACACCGAAAGGTTCATCGCTTTATTCCATTCTCCACCCCGAATGTCTTTGTGGTTGTTCAGTCACTCAGTCATGTCCAACTCTTTGTAACCCTATGGACCACAATTTGCTGGGCTTACCTGTCCACCATCTCCCAGAGCTTGCCCAAGTTCATGTCCATTGCATTGATGATGCCGTCCAACCATCTCATCTTCTGTTGCCCTCTTCTGCCTTCAATCTTTCCCAGCATCAAGGTCTTTTCCAGTGAGTCAGCTGTTTGCATCAGGTGGCCAAAGTATTGGAGCTTCAGATTCAGTCCTTCCAAAGCGTTTTTAAAAAATATAAATCAGACTTCACAGCCCTGGTCCACCCCCACTGGCTTCCCAAAGCTGTTAGAACAGAATCCAAACCCCTTTCCTAGGCACAGACCTGTGCCTTTTCCTGCATCCTTTTGCTGGGCACATACCCATTTCTGCTCGCAGATCTTCAAACGCACTTAGGTTCTGTTGTGTTCCCTGCCTCCCCTCTCCCTGCTCATAGTATACACAGGAACTCAGCCAGGGAGGACAAGCCCACCTCAACCTCTTGCTCCCCTTCACCCCCCGACTACCCAGTCCTCACTGGGACTCTCTGGATCTTCTCTCCTGGGTGTGTGGGAATTGGCTTGGGTTGGCCACACAGCCTTCCAGATCTTTTGTTCCATCACTGGACCTTGGCTTTCAAAACTGAAAAGCCAAAACTTGAACTCTTGTTCTCTTCATTGTGTTATGACAGCGATCCTCTCTTGGGGTGATGGTCCGATGGCCCCTGGGGAGGGGCACCAGAGGACAGGAGGAGCCAGAAGCAACCACTGTCGTGACTGCATCAGCTCGTATTCTCTTGGCAAAGATACCCTAGCCAGCCAGCCAGCTTGTTTCTGAATACCTTGATAAGCTCTTGAATGGAGGCACCCCAAGGGGCATGCTCGAGGGGCAGGGAGTGGTCTCTGTCCTGCTGACCACCTGGCTTACCTCGAGAGGGGGTGAGTGCTGACGGTGGACCCGGGAGTGCTCGGAATAATGGTGAAGTTTTGAGAGACTGTACATTAAAAGAAAGAGGCAACGTGAAGCAGGGAAGAGAAACTTCTAGGAAAGATCAGAGATGCCAAGGGCATTTCTCTGGGGTTCTGCCGTCAAGACAATCAGCTGCATCCTTCCTAGCTGCCGCGATAGTGTCCTCACATCTCCCACTGTGTCCCCCACCGGTGCTCCCCACCTGCTCACACTGACCTTTCAGTTCAGTTCAGCTGCTCAGGCATGTCCGACTCTTTGCAACCCCATGGGCTACAGCATACCAGGCTCCTCTGTCCATCACCAACTCCCGGAACTTGTTCAAACTCATGTCCATCGAGTCGGTGATGCCATCCAACTGTCTCATCCTCTGTCATCCCCTTCTCTTCCTGCCTTCAGTCTTTCCCAGCATCAGGGTCTTTTCCAAGGAGTCAGTTCTTTGCAACAGGTGGCCAAAGTATTGGAGTTTCAGCTTCAGCATCAGTCCTTCCAGTGAATATTCTGGACTGATTTCCTTCAGGATTGACTAGTTGGTTCTCCTTGCAGTCCAAGGACTCTTATAAAATGCAAATCCGATTGTCTCTTTCTGCCTAAAGCCTTCCATGGCCCCCCACTGCCTCCGAACAAAGCCCAAACTTTCCAAGTACCATGAGACCCATCGTGACTTGTCTTCTCATCCTCCTTTCTCTCCGCTTCTCACCGTCCACTCCTCACTTGGCAAATTGAGGCGCTGCCCCCTCCTCACCTTCCAGTCCTCCCTGTACCAGACTCTCCCTCTCCCTGAGCCTTCACACAACCATAGACCTCCTTCAGAGCTCCCTGTCATTCCCCTCTAGGAGCTTGCTTCATCCTCACAACCACCCAGAGAGGAGGGTGGTTTATCCTGGTTTTAGAGGAGGCGCCTAAGGCACAGAGCACTTATGTCCTCATAGCTTTAAAAGCAGAGGAAGCGAGCGTGTTAGTCACTCACTTGTGTCTGACTCTTTGCGGCCTCCTGGACTGTAGCCCCCCAGGCTCCTCTGCCCATGGAATTCTCCAGGCAAGGGTGCTGGAGTGGGTTGCCATACCCCTCCCCAGGAGATCTTCCCGACCCAGGGATCGAACCTGGGTCTCCTGCCTTGCAGGCAGATTCTTTACTTTCTGAGCCACCAGGGAAGCCCTATGTTACATATATTTTACCACAATTAAAACGATTTTTTTAAATTACATAATAAAAATAGAGTTCATGGGGAAAATGGAGTTGGGACATAACACAAAAACTTGGTTGATTACACATTTTAAAAAATATGTCTGTACTGAACCAAACATCAGCACAGTTTTATATGTGTTGAATGGTTAAAACATACATAAATATGACAGTAAACATGGTACTTCCCCTTGAAGGAAAAAAAACAGGAAAGATAAAGAACAGAGATTCTCAAACTTTTTAGTCTCAAGACCCTTTTACACTCTTAAAGAATTTTGAAGAATTCCAAAGGACTTATGCTCATGGCGCTTGTATCTATTGATATTTTCCATACTCAAAATTAAAGCTGAGAAATATGCAGCAAACAAGAACACAGAGGTGCACAGTCCATCAGGGTGATGACATCATCACACGCCACACAGCTTCCAGAAAACCCCACCACACACTCATGAGAGAATGAAAGGGCAAAGGGCAAAGAACAGCATAATATTCTCTTTGATGAGAATAGTTTCGACCTTTTGGGTCTCCTGAAAGGATCCAGAGGATGCTCGAACGTTCCCAGAACATGCTTTCTCTTAAATTTGGTTTTGGCTGCGCTGGGTCTTTGACGCTGTGCTCAAGCTTTCTCGAGTTGCGGCTGGTCTTCGTTGTGGGGCACAGGTTTCTTATTGCAGTCACTTCTCTTATTGTGGAGCACAGGCTCTGTGGCACTCGGGCATCAATAGTGGCAGCATGTAGGCTCAGTAATTGCACCTCCTGGACTCTAGAGCACAGGTTCAGTGGTTATGGCACAGAGGCTTACCCCACTGCACGTGGCATCTTCCTGGACCAGGGATCAAACCCCTGTCTCCTGCATAGGCAGGTGGATTCTTTACCACTGAGCCACCAGAGAAGCCCCCCAGAACATTCTATCCTAGGACTAAGGCAGGGTCTCTAGAGGGGCTGTGGAGAGGATGGGAAAGGGGAGGCAAGAGTATCTGAACGGGAAATCGAGTACAGTTCCGAAAAGCCTCACTACGAGGAGCTCCATAAAGGCTGACAGATGCAGGGAGACCAGCAGGGAAAGCCAGCCGTGCCCACCTGACCTGGTACAGCAGCCCCAGCAGCTTGGCAAGTGGCCCAAGGCTGCCCACAGTCAACTGCTCCCCGAGAGTGTGCCTTCCGGCCCTTCCCTGGGGCCCCCAGCAGCGATGCTCTCCAGGTTATTCCTGATTTGATGCAGAAAGGTGCTGTTGTTTGCAAGTGGCTTTTCTGCTGGCCAAGCCCTGCCTTTGATGCTCCTGCAGATCCAGCGTGAGTGGCAGACAGTTTAATAAGGCTTATTGAAAAACAAAAACAAATCAGCTTATTCTCAGTGTGAAATGAGTCGTGCGCAGCCTTAATCCCCTGTGGTCGCTCCGCGCTCCGCAGCTAGCCACCTGTCCTAGTCCCCGCAGACCTCCTCAGTGAAGGTTACGTCCCCTTTCCAATGACGTGGAGCAGAAATCCAGTAATGCATTCAGCACAGTGGAAACTTAATCCCAAATATCATTTTTACTCATCTGAGGAAAGTTAACCTGCTGAAGATTCAATTCAACAAACACTGCCTCCGAATTGAGGTCATCCATTTCCTTAATTGTAACACTGCTGCTTCTGACACAAGGTCTGATCAACACCCAGGTCAGGGCTCTCGGATGGATTTTACTCATCACGTTTTCTGCTTCCCTCTGAGCAAGTGAAGCCAGGATGGAGTCGGGATTGGCAGTGTCTTCTTGCTGATGCCAAATAGAGCTCCCCAAACACATAGGGATTTATGGAACAGGAAGGGTCACAGGCCCAGGGGTATCAAATGACATGCCCCTTTGGGAGGGCTAGGAGCCTCTTCAGCAGGGGGGCTCCTGGGCCACATGGGAGAAATGGGGAAGGGCTGTGGCACCTGGAAGGAAGGTGCACTACTGGAGTAGGGTGCTGTGGTTGTCAGGGTAATCCAGAAAAGAGAACCAATAAGATGTGCGTATACATAGAAAGGGGCATCCCAGGTGGCTCAGTGGTAAGGAATCCACCTGCCAAAGCAGGTCTCTCAGGAGATGTGGGTTCAGTCCCAGGGTTGGGAAGATCCTCTGAAGAAGGAGATGGCAACCCACTCCAGTATTCTTACCTGTAAAATCCCAAGGACAGAGGAGCCTCACAGGCTACAGTCCAGGGGGTTGCACAGAGTTGGACATGACTGAGCAACAACACACACGGATACATAGAAAGATTTATTCTACAAAATTGGCTCACATGACATGGAGGCTGACAAGTCCCAGCATCTGCAGGGTGAGCGGCAAGCTGGAGACCAAGGAGAGCAAATGTAGCTCCAGTCCGAGTCTGAAGGCTTGAGAAGCAGAAGAGCCAATGGTATAAGTCCCATCCCAAGAGCTGGCGGGCTCAAGTGCCAGGAAGAACCAGTACTTCAGTTCCTCTCAGAACGTAGGAAAAAGCCACCATCTCAGTCAGCAAGCAGTCAGACAAGAGGAATTCGGTCTTACTCAGGAGATGGTCTACCTTTCTGTTCTCTTCAGGCCTTCAACTGATTGGATGTGGCCCACCCATATAAGAAGAGCAATCTGCTTTACTTAAGCTACTGATTTACATGTTAGCCTTATCCAGAAACAACCTCACAAAAAAACACATAGAATAATGTATTACCAAATATCTGGGTGCCCTGGGGCCCAGGCAAGTTGACACATGGAATTACTCAACACAGATATCCACAGAAGAAGGGAGACAAATCAAGAGGAAAAGATGGTGCTCACTCAGAAGCAAGAGAGAGCAGAGAAACTGGCTGCCCCAGGCCCCAGGTCAGGCTGGTGGTTGTGCCAGGGCTGGGGGTTCCCCTTTTGTGAGTTCTTCCTGGTCCTGCAGCAGTGGGGAGCATGTCATAGAGGTAGACTAACTTTGAAAGGCCTGTGGGGCCTGGACTATTAGAAAGCCAGGCCTTTGGACAGTTATCTGGGGCCAAGGAGGACCTGGCCCCTTACATCTTAGACCAGGATGTCTCCCCTCTGATTGCATTTCTGTAGGTTTATTGATTAAAGTTGAGTCTCCTACAACCAACAGTGAAAGAAAAGGGACTTCATCAAGGAGAAAAGGAAGGAAATAGAATTCAGAGAACTGGCCCAGGACCCTTGCAACACCTGGCAAGTACATCATCTCATTGAGCAATGAAGAAGGACGTGGTGGCCCTCCTATAATTAATCACAGTTCATTATGATGTCATAGTCAACATAACCAAGTGCTTATGATAAACCTGACTCTGTGCTTTATGGTCTTGACTCATTCAATCTGTTAATGACATTAACTGGAACAACTCCAAAAGGTGGGAGGAAGAAAGTGAGGCCCATAGGCATGTGCTGACATGGGGTCACACAGCTGCTGAGAGGGGAGAGCTGGGACTTGAACCCACATAGTCCTTCCATAATTATCTACTCCACTACCCACCTCGTCACTTGAGTGGATTCTGCCATGTGGAGTCCCCCAGGTTTAGGTTATGACCTGGGCACTGGAGAAACTGAACTGAGAATCAGCTGGGCACAGGCCCAACAACACGGCTGAATGGAGTGAAAAGCAGGCTTGCTGGGGTGAAGGAAGCCCAGACCAGCTTCCTACCTGGATCCCTCTGTCTCCTGTCTTTCTCTCATCATGGCCACAGGCATCCTCTGGAAGAGCATTACCAGAAAATCTGGAAAGAAACAGACAGCCCTCTGTTAAAGAGAAACTCAAAGGCCCCAGATGACTTCACCTGTTCTAAAGCCTCTGCCGACAGGCCTGATAACTATAGTTTTACCTTCCCCAGGAAGGTAATGGTACTAAGCCAGTCTGGAATTTCCTGGTCAGCACCAGTGAGATCATCTATCATGGGGCCATCTCCATTTCCCCCTCCAAGGGATGAAGAGGTAACCTGCATGATAGACCTCTGCCTCTGCCCCCAAGGTGGCCTGGTCTGAAACAATCCTTTCTTGTCTTTTGCGGAAGAGCTGCTTTGCCTTACCCTCCTCCTGCCTATAAAAGCCATCCATTTTGTGTAATTCCTCTGACCATCCCCTACTCACTAGGTGGGATGCTGCTGCATTCTTGAATCATTGAATAAAACCAATTAGATCTTCAATTTTACCCATTTGAATTTTTTTTTTTTTTTTTTTGAACACACTCAAACAAGGCTACCCTGGAGGAGGGCATGGCAACTCACTTCAGTTTTCTGGCCTGGAGAATCCCCACAGATAGAGGAGCCTGGTGGGCTACAGTCCGTAGGGTCATAAAGAGTCAGACATAACTGAAGTGACTGAGCATGCACACAGGCAAAGCAGAGCTAAGGGGGAGGTGGCAGCTCCAAAGACAGCAATAGGGGTACCCCCACCTACAGGGAGCGCTGACGTTCTGGAAGAGGGAGACCAGCAGGCTGTTCCTGTCTGAGGGCCCATCAGCCTCCTGTGCCCCTTCCAGGCTCCCCCATCATATCTGTAAACCCCCTGCTGACACCACCTCTGTCTCCTCTCAACACACAGCAGACGATCCACCATCCCAGCGGCCCCTGGGCTTCAAACAACCATGAAAGTGCTTCCCAAGCCAGCCTCAGGCCTCTCCTTATCCCTGAGGAAAACAGCTCAGTCTGCCCTTCGAGTCCAGAACAAGCTCTGAATTTTAATTCTGGATTTAATTCCATGTGGGTTGAGCCAGGAGCCATTCGGAGACGGATTAGCAGCCCTGACACTCAGCCTCTCATCTTTGGGAAAAGCGACATAAATCAACACCCACTAAGCCCAGCCCTGTGGAGGTCTCCCTGTGACCCCCAAGAGTGCTTTTGGGAATGGTCCCTCTGGGCCAGTCCACCATCGTTTTAGGATCACTCTGCCCAGCCCAGAGCAGGACTCAGCAACGTGACAGGAAGGTGACCAGAGGGGAAGGATACAGCAGAAAAAAGAGGTGTAATGTCAACCCCACAGATTCCTGGGGTGGGGGGATTTCCACCTCATAACCTTGACGGACACCACACACACCAAAACTGGAGGACAGAAGGGAGCCAGAGCAACTGGGGCTGGTATTAGTCAGAGTCAGCAGAGAAACAACTTAACTGGAGATGTGCGTGTAGTCTAAAGGCCTGCACATCAAGAGACATGTACGTACACCTGATGGTGAATGTTCCAGTCTGAAAGCCAGCAGACCGAAGACCCAGGAAGAGCTGATGCTTCAGTTCCTGTCCAAAAGCAGGGGAAGGCTGATGTCCGCACTCAACAGTCAGGCAGGAGGAGTTCTCTTTCACTTGCAGAAGAGTCAATCTTTTCATTTTACTCAGGTCTTCGACTATTTAGATGAGGCCCACCCACTGTAGGAAGGTAATCTGCTTTCCACCATCTGTGGATTCAGATGTTAATCTCACCCAAACCCACCCTCACAGACACACCTGAAATAATTAATGTTTGACCACATATCTGGTCAACCTGTGGCCCAATCAAGTTGACACATAAAATTAACCATCACAGGGCTCAATATAGAAAAAGAGAGGATACTTAGCATAAAAACACTTAACTGCTATGCAAGAGAAGTCACCTTTGACCCAGGAAAGGCCTGATTGTCTTTAAGTTTCCCCACTCTGAGGTCAGAGCAGGTACAAAGCCAAGTGGGATTGAGTGACTGCAGGACTGAAGAGGGACCTTAAGGAGGATTCTTGGGAGGAGCCCAGAGTAAGGGAATATCCAAAATATGTACCACCTGGTCCTTACGTTAATCCAAAACAGACTCCTACCCTCTGTCTCTAACTTAAAATTATTTATGCTGGCATTTCATCTTACAAATAAATGTTGTAACACAAATCATTCATTCAATCCCTCTAATAATTACCAGCTCATTTGTGAGTGATTTTTTTAATTTGTTCTGGCTACCACCAGCTGGGAGGGCCCTGTCTGAGCCATGATTGACTTAGTACATGCATGCTCAGTGGCTCTGTTGTGTCCGACTCTTTTGTGACCCCATGGACTGTAGCCAGCAAGCCTCCTCTATCCATAGAGTTTTTCAGGTAAGTATACTGGAATGGGTTGCCATTTCCTACTCCAGGGAATCTTCCTGACCCAGGGTTCAAACCTGTGTCTCCTGCATTGGCAGGCAGATTCTTTACCATTGAGCTGCTGGGGAAGTTCCCAATTGACTAGACTGCATCAATTTCTTTTTTGTTTTGTTTTTCAGAGAAAACTTTTATTTAAATACATTGTAAATATAGTGTGAGGTTTCCCTGGTGGCTGCAATACAGGAAACCTGGGTTCGATCCCTGGGTCAGGGGGTTCCTCTGGAGAAGGGAGTGGCTATTCAATCCAGGATTCTTGCCTGGAGAATTTCATGGACAGAGCAGCCTGGCGGGCTACAGTCCATGGGAGTCGCAAAGAGCAGGGCACGACGGAGTGACTAACACACACAAGTGTAGCCTGAGTAGATGGTATGCGAAAGTTGAAAAATCCCCAGTGCTACCCAGACCTGCAGCCTCCATGTGTCCTTCACCTCCCCAACATGGGCGGGAGGAGTGGACAATGTTCTGGATGCTGCCTCCACCCAAACCTCAGAGCTGCTTAACTTCCCCTGACATATTCTTAGCTCTGCATTCACCTCCTGAATGTTTCTGAAATCTGTAGCTTATACATCCCTCATGTTTCAAAGCCTTGAGTATGAAGTGCATAAGAGAGAAGGAAAGACTGCATCAAGTTCTTCCAAGGACGTTGCCATCAGGGTGATGGTCACGAGGTCCCTGGCGCCTGGTGTCCTTACAGTCAGTGAAGCATGGCCTTGTGCCCACACGTCACAGTAGGAACACACACACCTACCCCGCCGTCTGCGGGGAGAGAGCCGCTGCCACTGTGGCTGCCTGCCTTGCCGCCTGCTCACGCACCAGTGCTGGCTGCTGTGGGGCAGTGGGCTGGCACGGCACTTACCCTCACTGCCCCCATCCACTTGGTGCCATCAAGGGCTGCCAGCCTACTCTCCAGCGTCTGGCCACCTGGTAACCTCTAGGCTGCCAGGGCCAATGTCTGCCAGGGACGACAATGATGCTTTGTAGTCTCATGAACTAGTAGTTTCTACCATCTGGTAGAGAAGGCAATGGCACCCCGCTCCAGTCCTCTTGCCTGGAAAACCCTATGGATGGAGGAGCCTGGTGGGCTGCAGTCCATGGGGTCGCTAGGAGTCGGACACGACTGAGTGGCTTCACTTTCACTTTTCACTTTCATGCATTGGAGAAGGAAATGGCAACCCACTCCAGTGTTCTTGCCTGGAGAATCCCAGGGATGGCAGAGCCTGGTGGGCTGCCGTCTATGGGGTCACACAGAGTTGGACACGACTGAAGTGACTTAGCAGCAGCAGCAGCAGCATGAGAGGATTTCAGTATTTTAATCACCATGAGGAATTAACAGTGTGTCCTTAGCAAATCACAATCCTGAGTCAGAAGGACCTAGGGGCCATGAGGAAGGGGGGATGGGGATAGAGGGGCAACCAATGAGGAGGGGTTTCTCTATAGGCTAGACAGGAGCAGCTGAGGGAGGCAGCCCAGGAATCTAGTGTCAAGGCCCCCAGTGTCCCTGAGGGGATGGGGAATGAGCTGGAAAGAGAAGCTAGACGTATGGGTCTTCTTTGAACATCTGAACTCTGTTCCCTTAACCACTCAATAGTAAAAACTAAGGGTGGAGTGCTGGGTAGATGGACCATGTACCATGGACCCACACCATGCCAGGCTCTGTGGAAGGCATGCCCCTAATAGTTTTCTTTACATTTTTCAAAGAAACTATCTCTTTAAAGAACATATTGCATATTGTCTCACATTTTACATGAGGATAGTGAAGCTCGGGAGAGTCGGGATTTATTCATTCACCCTACAAATGAACATACCAAGTACTGTGCCTCGCACTAGGTAAGGACTGACCCAAACAGACATGGGCCCTGCCTTCATGGAGCTTACAGTCTGGTGAGGAAGACCCACATTAAAGAAGTGAAGTGAAAATTGCTCAGTCGTGTCCGACTCTTTGCAACCCCACGGAATGTACTGTCCATGGAATTCTCCAGGCCAGAATCCTGGAGTGGGTAGCCTTTACCATCTCCAGGAGATCTTCCCAACCCAGAAATGGAACCCAGGCCTCCTGCATTGCAGGCAGATTCTTTACCAGCTGAGCCAGAAGCTCATATTAAAGAAATGAGCCCACAAATAAATATATGATTATATGTCACTGTAAAGTATAATTAGGAAAAGGCCAAAGGTGCCATGAGAGTGAATGATGTGGGGACCTAACGCAAACAGACCACTCAAAGAGAACTTCCATCTGCAGAAGCCCTCCGTGACCCAGCCAGTGAGCTGCAGAACCAGGATTCTAATGCACGGCCTTGTTCTTCCCAGTGGTTCCCCACCATTAAGCAAATGGGAATAGAGGGGCTGATCAATCTCCCCTTTGATATCTACAAGTCTTGGACATATCGTTGGCTGCTGTGGCCTAAGTTTCTCACTTCTACCTTCCCGTCATCTATCCTAGCTATCTCTCTTGGTGTATGGGGTTGGGATAAGTCAGACATGGGAAGCTAGTGAGGGGACCACTTAAATAAATGTTGACCAGTAGCAAGAAGCTTGGAGGCCCATTCCTGACTTTGCTGCTTACCAAGGATGAGACTGAGACCCTTGGCTTTGCCCAGACTCTAAGGGGTCATGCAGTGATCATGATTACCTTTCACCAAGCACCTACCACACGTCAGAAGCTGAATAGCTGCTTTCGGTGAGCACTGTCCTCTGTGGTTGCCTGAATTATCAACCCTGATTCTTCATGCCTCCCTGCACTTACGCTCTTGCCTTGGGCCAATTGTGGGCAGAATGTGCTTCCTGATCCCTGTCACAAAGCTCAGCCACGTGACTTACTTTAGACAATGGGATACTAGTAGAAAAGATGCAAGCAAGGACTTGAAATGTGCTTGAGCAGTCTTTTTCTTGTGTCTCTGCTCTGGCTATGAGAAGAAATTCCCCTAGGCAGCTGTTGCCACCTCAGCCTGGGCCCGCAGCAAGATTCCTGGAGGACACTGGAGTTATCCAGACACACAGCTTGAACCAGAGCTATCCAGCCTAGCCCAGCTCCAGCAGCTGGTCCCAGCCAACCCTTGGAAACATTAGAAATAAATATTTTGTTGTTGGATGTCACTGAGATGTACTGGTTGATTGTTACACAGCAATAGCTAGCTGACACAGTATTTAAACCTCACAACAACTCTAGGGAGTTTTGTTTGCTATCATTTTCTAGATGGATAAACTAGAATTGAGATTTATTCTTTGGCCTATGTCATAAAATTAGTGTGTGGCAGAGTTGGGATTTAAAGCTAGGACTTTCTGGGGCTAAAGTCCTCCAAAAGGTTTGTATTAGTGCTGCTTCAATAAAACCTTTGCCTTGATACTAATTCTGTGATGATGTGAATTTGGATGTGATGTACAGGACAACTGGCCCCTAGAGCCTAGAGCTGCCCAGTTGCACAAGTTTTTCCTAGTTGTTTTATAGATTTATCTGTGATGCTATCCTAATTCATAAAAATTTAATGCCTGTTTAATAGCAGGTTTTGTGGTCCTGGGCTGTCCCTGGTATGCAGGAGACCCCAGTTCAATTCCTGGGTCGGGAAGATCCACTGGAAAAGGGATAGTCTGCCCACTAGGGTATTTTGGGGCTTCCTTGGTGGCTCAGCTGGTAAAGAATCCACCCACAATGCAGGAGACTTGGGTTCGATCCTTGGGTTAGGAAGATCCCCTGGAGAAGGGAACGGCTACCCACTCCAGTATTCTAGCCTGGAGAATTCCAACGACTGTATAGTCCATGGGGTCGCAAAAGAGTCAGACACGACTGAGCAACTTTCACTTCACTTTGTGGTATTACAGCAGGCTTTGTGGTATTAAAATTCAGTAGAAAGCAGGAGCAATTTTTAGAATAAAACTTAAGTGTCTTGGAAGGGGAGAAAGAGAAATGAAGGAGATGGATTGTATTTAAGGAGATAAAAATCCCGGTGAGGGAAAGAAGGAAAAAGAAATGATTACTATTATTCATTTCAAGAGGCTGGAGTGGAGCTAACACTCCAACCAGGAGATCCGTGAGAAGACGCTTGTGGTTATCATCAGGCAAGTGACAGTGGTCACTTGAGCGAGGGTGAAAGGGTTAAGTGAGCTCCTGGAGAATGAAAACACATGATGTGACAAGTGTCCTAAAGCCACGCTGTGAGGGAACTGGGCAAGTCAACCAACCTAAGATCAATGGCATCCTCCAAGTTCCTCCTCCCAAACTTAAGAGCTACAGAGCCCAACTCTAGGTCAGGGCTGGTTTCCGGTTAACTGGACACCTCATCTCTTCTTCAGCCTGGGTCGGGGTCCCCAGTTAGCTGGGGTTCCCAGCAGGATCCCATGTCCTCATAGCAGGAGGGCAGCTGTATGACCTGGGCCGAGGTGTATCCCCACTCCCCACTCCGCCTGGGCCTGTTCCAGCCTCGCAGGGAGGGTAGATTGCAGACCTGGGTCAAGGCTGAAGAGATGCTGGAGAAGCTTCCAGTTTTCATAGAGGCCAAGATGGGGATGGGGAACAATGTGAAGGAATCCAGGCTTGAACTGCTTTGGATCAGAGACTGATCTTCTGTCTGCAGGGCATGAAGTGAAAGCCAGGAAGGGGGTTGATTTATCTACCACAGGATGAACCAGACCACTGCTCTTCACCCGGTCAGATTCAACTCGCAAGGAAGGCCTGGGGACAGGGATCAGAAGCCTTTGTCAGGTGATAGCCCAGTCTCTGGTGGTAGCGGACATCTGCTTCCTGCTCCCTTAAAACTCAGCAGTGGAAACTTGAGCAAATAAAGGACAACCATGTGGGTCACCGAAAGACACCAGGACCCCAGCCTCGCTGCCTCCTGTATCCCCGGACTTGGTTCCAGAGGCCAGTTCTGCCAAGGGTGGAGAAGCCTTTCCCTGCTTAAGCATCTGGGTCATGGTTTTGCTAAATGTTTGTTTCTGAGCAGGCTGACTTCCTTAGGCAGTGACTAAGCTTCAAAGTCATAAAACCCGGTACTAAACCCGTCAGTGAGGCTGTCAGCTGGGCCAGGATGCAGACGGTAGGTGTTTGCAGCCAGGCAAGGCCCCATACTTCCAGTTCCTCCAAGTGCCCCAGGCGGTCCCTGTCTGACCTGCTCTGAAATCCACAGGCTCTCTAGGTCCTTTCTTATGGGCCAGGAGGTCCAGCTGGCAGAGCAGGGCTGTGCCTGGGTAGAAAGATGGGCCAAGATCAGTGTGACTTAGATGACCTACACTGAGTCATTCTGTGAAACCCTTTCTGAATCTGTGGGCAGAGAACCCTGGGATGTGATGGAGGGGGCTGTCTCTCAAGGGGTTTCCAACCCAGCTCATTGCAACACCATGCACTTCCTGTGGATGGTTTTCACACACAGTGGTCGTGAAACCCACAGTCTGAAGAGACTGACCTCAGCACAGCTCAGCCACATGACTTGGGCAGGAGGCATCTTTGCTCTAAGCCTCAGTGTTTTTCAGCCATAAAGTGGAAACGATAGTATCACCTGTCCAGCCTGCTCCACAGGCATTTGGAAAAGCTCAAGAGGAATAATATACTCAGAGGATTTGAATAAGGGCAGAGTGCCCCATAACAATGAAGAATAACAAGTCTTGAGTTCAACCCAGCAGACCTTTACCAAGTGCCTCCTCTGTGCCAGATGATGTCTGGGCATCAGAGATCAGAGATGAGGGAGGAGGATACAATTTCTGCCCCCATGGGCTCAGCACTCTGCTGTATGCTCGGGGGAGACAAAAATGTCTCCTAATGGTAGATTCCCAGGTGGTGCTAGTGGTAAAGAACTCGCCTGCCAACGCAGGAGACTTAAGAGATGCAGGTTCAATCCCTGGCTCAGAAAGATTCCCTGGAGAAGGAAATGGCAACCCACTCCAGTATTCTTGCCTGGAGAAATCCATGGACAGAGGAGCCTGGCAGGCTACAGTCCATGGGGTCACAGAGTCGGACATGACTGAGCACACACACACAATGGTAGCACTAGGGACATTCATTTTAGTAATAACAGCTCATTCACTGAGCACTTGCTGTGGCCCAGGCTTGAGTTAAATACCTCACGTACATGTAATCCTTGGACAACTAGGCAAGGAAAGCATGGCTATTTTCATTTTACAGATGAGGAAACTAAAGTTCAGTGGGGTGCAGTCATTTGCCCAAGCTCACTCAGCTAAGCAGCGATTTCAAAATCTCTTCCCAAATGTGCATTCTTCTCTCCTGGACTCAGCCACCATGCACTGGTTTCCTTTTGCAACCTTTAGAAACAGGACTGAAGAGCTTTGAGCTTTATTGTGTCAGTGTAGACAAGGATGTGGGTATAGAGTCTATATATCAATAGAGCACCAGTGTGGAATGGATGCTTTTGAGCTGCGGTGTTGGAGAAGACTCTTTAGAGTCCCTTGGACTGCAAGAGATCAAACCAGTCCATCCTAAAGGAAATCAGTCCTGAATATTCACTGGAAGGACTAAGGCTAAAGCTGAAACTCCAATACTTTGGCCACCTGATGTGAAGAACTGACTCCTTGAAAAAGACCCTGATGCTGGGAAAGATTGAAGGCAGGAGGAGAAGGGGACGACAGAGGATGAGATGATTGGATGGCATCACCGACTCGATGAACATGAGTTTGAGCAAGCTTTGCGAGTTGGTGATGAAAACCTGGAACGCTGCAATCTAAATCGGAATCACAAAGAGACACGACTGAGTGACTGAACTGAACTGAACTGGAAGCATCTTGTCTGTCTTCCTATTTAGACTGGACCCATCTCCCAGCAGGTGAGCAGCCTCTCTGTGCAGTGGGCCCATCAGTAGCAGTCACAGCATGCCCTGGCCCAACCTTCCGCTTATTTAAACGCAAGCAGACTGTCCCAAGCCAGGCCTCCTTTTCCTGCAGCAGAACCCTGAGCCAGCTCTCTCACTGACCTAGTGTTCTCTGTGACATGAGAGGAGAGTGACACCTGCTTGGAGGTGCTTTCATGGAGGTGACAGAGAAGACGCTGCTACAAAGCGTGTGGCTCCTGGAGAGCCTTCCCCGCCGGCTCCTCCCCCACTCCTTCCTGCCCCCGCCCCCCCATTTCCGGCCCCAGGCCCTCAAGGTGGACGCGGCCCTCAGTCCTTCCGGGCAGGCCGGGCTCCGGCTCTGGAATCTTCTCCCACTTCCCAGAGGGCTCAGCCCAGCAGAGGCTGGCGGTTCTTTTTCTTGTCAGGATGAGAGGATTGTGGTGACTGGCTCTGGCACTCGGGAAGGTGGGGAGCCTTTCCCACAACACAGGCTGTCTTAGATGTGGCTCCAAACAGACATCTGGGCCAAACACCCATTTTCAATCATCAAGCGTGGGGTGGGCTCCAGCTGGGCTGAAGGCTCAGAGAACAGAGAGAGAAACCTGCCCCCAGGGGCTCCCCAAGGCCAGACGAGACACAGGCTCACGTCCATGCTATAAAGGGCTGCAAGTGTTTCCATGATGTCTTCGTGAGCTCTGGGGGCCCAAAGGTGAGGCTGGGGATTCCTGCAGGGAGGAGAGAGATCAGGGCTGGCTTCCTGGATGGGCGCCCCCATCGTGGGAACTGAAGATGCATTCAGGGGGAGGCAGGTGGAAAAAGAAGTGAAAGCAGTGGTGTGGGGTTTACAGGTTCAAGGAGCTCCCAGGCCTACCATTCAGGAGTAGCAGCTCTTCCTTACCACAGCAGCCTACAATATCCATGGGCAGTACCTAAGCAGAGGACTGTGTGCCATCTCTCAGTCCTGGCCGACTCTGGGACTCCATGAACTGTAGCCCGCCAGGCTTCTCTGTCCATGGGACTCTTCAGGCAAGAATACTGGAGTGAGTTACCAGTTCGTTCTCCGGGGGATCTTCCCAACCCAGGAATCGAACCCAAGTCTTCTAGGTCTCCCGCCCTGGCAGACGGATTCTTTACTTCTGCACCACCAAGACATCTGCCTGGTCTCCCTGGGGCTCCAGCCTTTAAACTTGCCTTTGCCAGCAGTCACAGGCTCACTCTGCTATTCAGCATAGTTAGCTCCGAAGGGTAGGATTAGACCAGAGGAGAAAGCTTTGTGGATATTTCACTTTAACCACATCTAGTTGAATTTGTTGTCATGCAAATATAGGATTTTAAATACTTTGGGGGAGATCAGTCCTGGGTGTACTTTGGAAGGAATGATGCTAAAGCTGAAACTCCAGTACTTTGGCCACCTCATGAGAAGTGTTGACTCACTGGTGCTGGGAGGGACTGGGGGCAGGAGGAAAAGGGGACGACAGAGGATGAGATGGCTGGATGGCATCACCGACTTGATGGACGTGAGTTTGAGTGAACTCCAGGAGTTGTTGATGGACAGGGAGGCCTGGCGTGCTGCGATTCATGGGGTTGCAAAGAGTCAGACACGACTGAGCGACTGAAATGAGCTGAACTGAGCTGAACTGAACTGAAAATAAAAGTGGGGATTGGTGGAGAGCAGAGGGATGAGGTAGGTGGATGGGAAAAAGAGACCTTTCCATGGCTTGTTTGCAGTGAGAGATTCTGGTTGACCCATCCCAGACAGGGCCTGGGCAGAGTAGGGGAGAGAATGGTGCCAAGCTCTTGCCTTCTTCTTCTTCCCTTCCTGCTCCAAAACACTGGGTTTGGTATCCACAGGCTGAACCCACCCTTACCCCTTCAAATCTTGCTCACTGTGTCCATTAAGCTTATTCAGAGACAGCACTTAGACTCTCACACCAAAGCTGATCTGAACCCAGAGCTGGGGTGAAGCCTCAAATGGCCACCATTTGATTATTTTTCCATGTAGCTCATGGTCTTGCTTTGACACTATTTTTACCAATACATATAAAGAGGTTTAATGTGTGATACTTAGATATACCCCCAAAAGTTTAAAATTTAACATAAGTACCACCTGTATGCCCACCACCCAGGTTAAGAAACAAACTTTTTACCAATAGAATTGAAATTTATCACACTCTCTCCTCCCTCTCCTCAAAAAAATCTGAATTTGGGGTCCATCCTATATATCTATTGGGATTAAATTTAGCTACAAATCAGAGAAACCCCAAAACAGCTGCTTAATCAGGATAGCAGTTTATTCACCTTTATAAAAAGAGAACTGGAGAAAAACAGTTCAGGGCTGCTGTGGGAGCTGTATGATACTCAAGGACCAGCTGTGCTGTGTGCCAACATCCACAGCACAATTTCCACCTCCTGGACTGTGATAGCTGCAAAGATCCAGCCATTGCATCTACTTTCAAGCCATCAAGAAGGAGAAGGAAAGGAAAGAAGGTGACTTCTTAAAACTGCTTACTATGATTATCACATATCCCATTGCCCGGAACTTGGTCACAAGGCAACAGTCAGTTGCAAGAGAAGGTGGAAGATGTATAGTAGTTTCATTCCAGCTAGCCCTGTGCCCAGTTAAAAATCAGGAGTCTCCTTCTAAGGAGGAAGCAGAGAGTGAGATTGTGAGTCACCCAGTGGTCTCTGCCACATCACATTCTTAATCAGAATACCATTTTAGCACCTTGAAATGTTGAAGATGCCTGTTTGTTTGTTTTTTGTTTTGGTAAAGAAAATGCAAATATGAATAATAAAGCACAATGAATTTTCACAAATGGTTCAAGATATAGAATGTTACCAAAAGCCCAGAAAGCCCCCATTAAAAAAGAACTCAATTAGAAAATAAAATGCCAGGTTAGGAGCTAGCTCTTTCTGTGTTGGCTCACGAGAATTTTGTTTGCATTACTCCTTGGTCTTACAGTAGAGTATTCCTACTTTCCCTTCTGGAAGTCTGCCTCCTGATGAACAAGCTGAAGTTGCACTTCCCTTAAGAGAAATCCTGGCCCACAAGGGCTATGTCCATGGATTTGGTTCTAAGCTGCAATAGCTACAGAGAACTTTTATTGTGCAACTATGACGTGTCAGTGGATGTACTGAATGAAGATGCCACTTTTTAATTTATTTATTTATGTTTGGCTGCTCTGGGTCTTCATTGCTGCACATGGGTTTTCTCTGGTTGTGGTAAGCGGGTGTTACTTTCTAGTTGTGGTGCGTGGGCTTCTCACTGAGTTGGCTTCTCTTTTGTGGGGCATGGGCCCAGGGACTTTAGTAGTTGTGGCATGTGAGCTAGTAGTTTTTGGCACACGGGCTTAGTTGCTCTGAAGCATGTGGGATCTTCCTGGACTGGGGATCAAACCTTTGTTCTCTGTACTGGCAGGCAGATTCTTAACCACTGGACCAACAAGGAAGCCCAAGATGCTGCTTTTGATGCCCTCCACACTCCTGGATCTCCCACTACCCGGGGTATGTGATGTCACCTGGGATAATATTGTGATGATTAAAAGAGAAAAAAGTGGCCCAACTGGTCTGTAAATATGAAACGACTTAAAGACTTTGCCACGGGCTTGCTGTTGGTCCTTTTCCAACGGGATCTGAGCTGTGAGCCCTCTGCTTCGTGGACCGCAGCCTTCCCCTAGGTTTCTGGAACTCTCAGGCTGCCTACGTGCTCAACTTCCATGCTGCCTTCTTCCCTCCCTCCCTTTCATACTGTGCCAGCCCATAATAGACTTAGTTCTTTTAATCTTGCTTCATCAATCATTTCTGTAAGTCAAGTCCCTGAAAATGTTTCCCCTGAACTCCCTCCAAACCGTATCTAAAACACTTACCTTCTGGTAAATGCATCATAGCCAATTCAGTCTGCCACCGCGGTCGTCCTTAGAGAAAGAGGATGTGGAAACTGCAGAGGAGGAGAAAAGGCAGGCACTGGCTCTCTGTGGACTGCTGTGTCTCTCTTTTGTCAAGATGCTGAAACCCGCATGATGCATTGAAAAGCCCTGCATGTAATCTGCATTTTGGTCTTTACCATGGCAGTGTAATCTGGTGGTTAAGGGTTGGACTCTAGCTTGAGTGCCTGGGTTAATATCCTGTCTTCATCACTTGTTTGCTGTGGCGAAGTCACTTAACTTCTTGGAGCTCTGACTTCCTCAGCTATAAAATGGGAATGATGAGTGTTTACCTCACTAGGCAGTTATGAAAATTAAATGAGATAATGCATGCATGGTATTTAATAAGTGCTCTGGAGCTGTTAGCTGTTGATTTATCCTGTGGCCCACCCAGTATCCAGTCTCTCCTTGTCATTATTAGCAGAATGCCGATTTTATGCTGGGTGCCAATACACCTTGGTTTTAAAAAATGATGATACTAATGTTTCCTGGCTTCCTTTGCACCTAGTACTCATGTGAGACTGTTCTTGCCAAGGTGACATCAGCTGGAATCTCCAATAATGCACCCAGGGAAACTTTTTAAAAGGAGCAGACTGAATTGGCAAATGCTTGTCTGCCCTTCTTCCTTTTCACCTTTTTCTTGTTTAGAATGTGAGTGTGATGTCTGGAGCTTCAGCAGCTATTTTCTAACCATGAGCCAACTTTGAGGATGGGAGCCATATGCTCAGAATAAAGGAATAGAAAAATAAAAGAAGTCTGGAACTCTTCTCCCAGATGATGCTGTGGAGCTACCATACTAGTCGTGGAGTGCCTGCCTTCAGACTTCTCATCACCGAATGAATGAACAACCCTCCCAATCTGCTTAAACTTTTACTTATCAAGTTCCTATGGTGGCTCAGAAGATAAAGAAACTGCCTGCAATGCAAGAGACCTGGGTTAGATCCCTGGGTTGGAAAGATCCCCTGGAGAAGGGAATGTCTACCCACTCCAGTATTCTTGCCTGGAGAAATTCACGGACAGAGGAACCTGGCAGATGACAGTCCATGAGAAATGACACTTTATTACTAGCAACCATGCACAACTCCTAGATACTACAAGCATTAGACTTCTTCTGATGAGGAACAACTCCAATTAGAGCTGGGCAGGAGAGCAGGAAGTGGTTTCCACATTGCATGCCACAGAAGCTGGGCAGTTCCATGGATCTCGCTTTTCAGACTGGAGATTGGGAGTGGGGGCGTAGGGGACCCCATTGCCTCTTCCTACCCCATGTTTTTTTTCCAACTTTCATTTCAATGTGCTGGAGGGGAAGAGGAGACCCACTTAGCTTTCATTTAAAGAACAGATTTCAGGGCAAAAAAAGTAAAAGGTTTAGAAACCAATGTTCTTTTCCAACCCCCTCATTTTACACACGAGTGATCTGAGGCCCCAAAAGGGAGGTCACTTGCCCAGTCGAGCTCAGCCAGGCAGAGCCAAGAGGAGAACTCTGGTTTTCTGCTCTTTCCGGGTGCCCTGCCAAGTGCTGGAACTGCCACAAAAAAAAAAAAAAAAAAAAGGCAGATCCAAAGACTTTACAGTCTCTGACGAAGCCCCAGCCCTCTGAGCCCTGATCAGCTGCCGGCTTGGGAGAATGGACAGACCCCTCCAGTTTGAACTAATGAGGGCTGGGAATGCCCTTTCAAGGAACTAGGCAGCCAGTGTGCCCTCCTGCTGAGAAAAATTTGGACCTGTTTCCTCTTCTAAGTAATTCATTAATTGTTTGTTTATTTTTTTTCTTTTAAACACACACACTGGATGCAAAGGAGGTAAATGGATGGTGTGAAATCCTCAGTACATGGGGTTCTTTGTCCCTGTTCCTGTAGTTCTCCTTTTCAAAATGCTGGCTTAATCAATTCAAGATCAATGGCTGCTAAGTTGCAGCTGTAAACAGCGCCTCTTTCAAGGTCAATTAAGAGAGCAGCCCAGTGTTCTACAGCAGGAGGTTGACTGTGGGAGGAGCAGCCTGGAGGGCCTGGGAGCACGGAGACTGCTATACCTGGCTGGAGGCCCTGTCCTTGCAGGGTTTCCCTATTCAGGCACACTTGATCTACTCAGTAGAAAATAAATGACCACTTGGGTGGAACTGGTGGCTCAGTGGTCAAGAATCCACCTGCCAAGCAGGAGATTTCGATTCCTGAGTTGGGAAGGTCCCCTGGAGAAGGAAATGGCAACCCACTCCAGTACTCTTGCCTGGGAAATTCCATGGACCGAGGAGCCTGCTGGGCTACAGTCCATGGGGTCACAACAGAGTCACACACCACTTAGCAACTGAATGACAACACTGGGTGGTATAGTAACAATTCAGAACATCGCATTCTAGGACTTCAACTAGAAACTTTTCCTTCTCCCTCCAGGCCATCCAACCATCCATCTACCTAGCCAGTACGAATTGAGCACTGGTCCTGAAGAAGACAGGCAAGGTCCTCATTTGCAGCTTATTTTGCGGGCTACGGGGAGAGACTGAAAACCAGCACATGAACAAGCAAACAAACAGCAGAGCCTGTGGAAGCCGCCCAGAGGAGGCCACAGGGTACCTCCTTCAGGGCAGCCAGGGCAATGCAGCTCTCCCCGCCCCTCCCCCAGAACCTGCAGTTCAGGCAACCGAAGTTTGATCCCTGGGTCAGGAAGGTCCCCTGAAGAAGGGAATGGCAACCCACTCTAGTATTCCTGCCTGGAGAATCCTATGGACAGAGGAGCTGGGCAGGCTACAGTCCATGAGGTCACAAGAGTCGAACATGACTTACCAAATAAACCACCACCTTAACTGTCTTATAACTATCATATCATGCAGTCTTCAGTTCAGGCCAATTCAGCTCAGTTGCTTAGTCGTGTCCGACTCTTTTCAACCCCATGAATCACAGCACGCCAGGCATCCATGTCCATCACCAACTCCCAGTGTTCACTCAAACTCATGTCCATCGAGTCAGTGATGCCATCCAGCCATCTCATCCTCTGTCATCCCCTTCTCCTCCTGCCCCCAGTCCCTCCCAGTATCAGAGTCTTTTCTAGTGACTCAACTCTTTGCATGAGGTGGCCAAAGTACTGGAGTTTCAGCTTTAGCATCATTCCTTCCAAAGAAATCCCAGGGCTGATCTCCTTCAGAATGGTTGCATCTCCTTGCAGTCCAAGGGACTCTCAAGAGTCTTCTCCAACACCACAGTTCAAAAGCATCAATTCTTTGGCGCTCAGCTTTCTTCACAGTCCAACTCTCACATCCATACATGACCACTGGAAAAACCATAGCCTTGACTAGAAGGACCTTTGTTGGCAAAGTAATGTCTCTGCTTTTGAATATGCTGTCTAGGTTTGTCATAACTTTAGGCAGGTCAGGTGGTCTAGTATGCCCATCTCTTTCAGAATTTTCCAGTTTATTGTGATTCACATAGTCAAAGGCTTTGGCATAGTCAATAAAGCAAAAATAGATGTTTTTCTGGAACTCTCTTGCTTTTCCGATGATCCATTGGATGTTGGCAATTTGATCTCTGGTTCCTCTGCCTTTTTTAAAACCAGCTTGAACATCTGGAAGTTCACGGTTCACGTATTGCTGAAGCCTGACTTGGAGAATTTTAAGCATTACTTTACTACCATGTGAGATGAGTGCAATTGTGTGGTAGTTTGAGCATTCTTTGGCATTGCCTTTCTTTGGGATTGGGATGAAAACTGACCTTTCTTTGGGATTGGGATGAAAACTGACCTTTTCCAGTCCTGTGGCCACTGCTGAGTTTTCCAAATTTGCTGGCATATTGAGTGCAGCACTTTCACAGCATCATCTTTCAGGATTTGAAATAGCTCAGCTGGAATTCCATCACTTCCACTGACTTTGTTCATAGTGATGCTTTCCAAGGCCCACTTGACTTCACATTCCAGGATGTCTGGCTCTAGGTGAGTGATCACACCATCATGATTATCTGGGTCGTGAAGATCTTTTTTGTACAACTCTTCTGTGTATTCTTGTCACCTCTTCTTAATATCTTCTGCTTCTGTTAGGTCCCTACCATTTCTGTCCTTTGGTGAAGTCACTCAGTCATGTCCGACTTATTTCTGTCCTTTATCGAGCCCATCTTTGCATGAAATGTTCCCTTGGTATCTCTAATTTTCTTGAAGAGATCTCTAGTCTTTCCCATTCTATTGTGTTCCTCTATTTCTTGGCATTGATCGCTGAGGAAAGCTTTCTTATCTCTCCTTACGATTCTTCTCCTCCACCACCCCTGCCTCTTTCAGCTAGCCCTTAATTTACTAAAGCTCACTTTCCTAACCTGTAAATCAGTGATAACACTATCTTACTCATGGAATTGTTACGAGGATTTTTTTTTAAGTGATGCTGAGCACATTTCTGGCATGGAGTAGAGGCTCCATGGATGGTGGCTGAATCTGCCTTGAGGCAGGGAGTCTCACTAAGAGTTCAGGAGGGTGGATTGAGACACGGGCACTGAGGATCTTCCCTAGGCAGGGAGCCTTGGGGATGAGAACAAGGGCTGGGAACGATGTTGAAGTGCAAAGATAGGTGGGCCTACACCACTACCTAGCAGGAGGGGGGACAGCCATTCAATGGGACAAGAAACTGGGAGAAGCTTGGGAGACTTGCTGGGAGTGGTGCCATTGACAAGACTGGGGAGCCCAGAGATGCTCAGTTTGGGGATGCCAGTGGACCACCGGGTAGGCCTCAGGAGACATCTGGATAACTGGGAGTTAGCCACATGGTAGTAGTCATGGCAACAGTGGCTGGCAGGCTCCTGAAGGAGACATCTGCTGTTTCTCACTGTCCAGCACATGCACACACACCTCTTCTAAGAGCTGCTCCCCCTTCATGCCCATGAGGGGCATCTGGCAGGACCGCTGAGCCCTGCCCCACAGTATACGAGGAGATACAGCACAATCCTAGCACACAACTCGCTTGGCCACATGACTGCTCCAGTGATGAGGATATGACCCAACACAGGGTGCTCAGAGCCCTGCCTCGGGACTTTTAAGTTGCAGTTGGAGGAGAAGGGCTTGGTTTTTTAGTCCCAGAGCGGGAAGAAATTGAGAGCTGCTGGGTACCAGCCTCTGTGGTGTGTGAAAAAGCTAATTTTAAGGAGAGAATAAGACAAGCAGAGTTGAAAAATAACGAATTCTGACAGCAGCATGCTCCTGATTCCAGTTCACCCAAATCCACAAAGCTGCTGTGCTTCCTTGAGTTCTTTGAGCGACTCCAGGCATGCAAGTCTCTAAATTCCCTCTTTGTCCAACTTGGCTTAAGTTGGGTTTCTGTCACTTGCAACCCAGAGCTTCTTGGCAACCTCTCTTCTCAAAGGCAGAAAGATTACATAGCTGTGGCTTTTAACTCTTTACTATTCATGGACCCATTTGAAAAGCAGATGAAAGCTACAGATGCATGCACAAAATGTTATCTACAATCTAAGGTCCCAGCCTGGGGTGTTAGAACCTCTGAGATACAGGAAACAGCAGAGAACCTAGGCTGACCATTGGGGGGCAGTTCCTTTCAGAAGCCCAGGGGAGAGACTAAGGCCAGAGGAGAAGCAAGGACGTAAGACGGAAGGAGAACCAGGAAGGGGCATCATGGTGGAAGCCAAGGATGGAGTGTTCCAAGAGGGAGGGTGCTACCAGTGACTGACTGAGGCCATGAAATTTGGAAGCAACTGAGTGGATGGTGGTTGCAGCCATGAAATTAAAAGACGCTTACTCCTTGGAAGAAAAGTTATGACCAACCTAGACAGCATATTCAAAAGCAGAGACATTACGTTGCCAACAAAGGTCTGTCTAGTCAAGGCTATGGTTTTTCCAGTGGTCATGTATGGATGTGAGAGTTGGACTGTGAAGAAGGCTGAGCGCTGAAGAATTGATGCTTTTGAACTGTGGTGTTGGAGAAGACTCTTGAGAGTCCCTTGGACTGCAAGGAGATCCAACCAGTCCATTCTGAAGGAGATCAACCCTGGGATTTCTTTGGAAGCAATGATGCTAAAGCTGAAACTCCAGTACTTTGGCCACCTCATGTGAAGAGTTGACTCATTGGAAAAGACTCTGATGCTGGGAGGGATTGTGGGCAGGAGGAGAAGGGGATGACAGAGGATGAGATGGCTGGATGGCATCATGGACTCGATGGACGTGAGTCTGAGTGAACTCCGGGAATTGGTGATGGACAGGGAGGCCTGGCATGCTGCGATTCATGCGGTCACAAAGAGTCGGACACGATTGAGCGACTGAACTGAACTGAACTGAGTGGATGTTACAGGGAGCTCAGCAAGTGAAGCATGGGGAAGGTTCATGGAAGCCAGGTTGGGAGATATGTAAGAATGAATGACACTGGGAAACACTATGAAGTGAAAGTCACTCAGTCGTGTCTGACTCTTTGCAACCCCATGGACTGTAGCCCGCCAGGCTCCTCTGTCCATGCAATTCTCCAGGCAGGAACACTGGAGTGGGTTGCCATTCACTTCTCCAGGGGATCTTCCAAACTGAGGAGTCGAAATGGGGTCTCCTGCATGGCAGGTGAATTCTTTACCACCTGAGCTACCAGGGAATTTGGTGAAATGAGCCAGATACAAATGGCCACGTATTCTATGATTACGTTTATATGAATTGTCCAGGCTAGAATAGGTGGATCCGGAGACAGAAGTTTAGCGGTTGCCGGAGACTGACGGAGGGAGGAATTAGGAGTGATAGCAGCAGTGTTCTAGAATTAGATAGTGCTGATGGCTTCACACCATAGTGGACACACTAAAACCACTAAATTGTACACTTTAAAAGAGTGTTATGGTATGTGAATCATATCTGAGTTGTTTTTTTTTTAAGAGTGGGTAAAAAAGGATGGGAAACAGCAAGAGTAGACCCTCCTGCAAGGAGCTTAGCATGGAATCCAGGAGAGCTGGGTAGCACATGCACACAGGTAGCAGGACCAAAGAAATGGTTTTTCAGGATGAGAAATCCCGGCTGCAGCGAGAAGGTGAGTACGAAGGCCAAATATGACATGTGCATGCTCAGTCACTAAGTCGTGTCCTACTCTTTGCAACCCCATGGTCTGTAGCCCGCCAGGCTCCTCTGTCTGTGGGATTTCCCAGGCAAGAATGCTGGAGTGGGTTGCCACTTCTTTCTCCAGGGGGGGATCATCCCTACTCAGGGATCAAACCTGCATCTCCTGCATCTCCTGCATTAGCAGGCAGATTCTTTACCACTGAGCCACCCGTTAAGCCCATGCAAAATATGACACACACACACACCCCCACCAAATGTTCCTGACTTAATCCCTGGAACCTGGAAATATGTTACCTGTCATGACAAAGGGGAATTAAGGCTTCAAATGGAATTAAAGTTGGTAATCTGCTAACCTGAAAATTGAAAGATTATCCTGGATTATATGGATGGGACCAAAGTGATCACAAGGGTCCTTACATGTAGAAGGAGGCAGAAAGAACAGTGAGTGATTCAATGGGAGAAAGACATAACCAGCTACTGCTGGCTTTGCAGGTAGACGAAGAGGGGGCCATGAGTCAAGGAACATGAGCAACTTCTAGAAGCCAGAAAAGATAAAGGAAACGGATTCTCCCCCAGACACTCCAGAATGAAAAGCAGCCTGGCTGACACCTTGATTTTGGCCCAGTGAGACCTGTATAAGACACCTGACCTAAGAACTCTAAGATACATTCACATTGTTTAAGTTTTGGGTACTTTGTTGTTAATACATTAGCCACAGAAAACTAATACTGTAAGATATTCCAGTAACAGAGATGATTAAAGTCAAGTCAAGTGGATGTGAGATGGTGGTGATATAGGAAGAATCGGCTGAGAGTCACCTGACATGTGAAACCCCAAGCTGCCGCTAAACTGACAGAGAGAGAGAGAAATCAACCCTGGCCAACCTAAGAGAAAATACCAGATCCTTACTGAAAGTATTGTGCCAAGTCTCTCGGTCGCCTCTGACTCTGCAGCCCTGTGGATCGTGGCTGCCAGGCTCCCTCCAGGCGAGAATACTGGAGCGGGTTGCCATTTTTCTCCTCCAGGGGATCTTCCTGACCCAGGGATGAAAGCCTACCACTAGCACCACCTGGGAAGCCATTGCTTAGAAAATTAAACAAGCAGAAAAAGAGGCAAGACCAAGTTAACAGAGAACACAGTCACGGTCATGCCACAAGAAAAGCTTGATTGAGACATCACTCTTGGCACCAGGGGACACTCCCGGTCACAGTCATTACACCAGCAACAGCGGCTACCAGCCGGAACAGCCTCTGCCTCTTTGGGTCACTCGAGATTTCCAGGTTCCAGGGGAGATGGACAGTGGCCAGCACAGTTAAGTGCTGCCCCCTAGTGGACAAGAACGAAGAGACGCCCTCTGCTGGGCTTGGCTTTTCTCAGGGAACTGGAAACTCCGCCTCCCACCTTAACCCATCCTGTGGGAGAATGTCTCCTAGTTCCAAGCAGTTTCTCACGCTGCTGCTGCTGCTCCTAAGTCGCTTCAGTCGTGTCCGACTCTGTGCGACCCCATAGACGGCAGCCCGCTAGATCCCCTTAAGAAGGTCTAAGGTCCCTTGACTTCAGATAATTACCGTGGATGGGGGAATTCCTTGGCAGTCCAAGGGTTAGGACTTGGCACTTTCACTTGGCGTGCATTCAATCCCTGGTCGGGGAACCAAGATCCCGGAAGCGGTGCAAGGCAGTAAACATAGATCGAAATAAATGGATAGATAATTACTATGGAATGTTCCTGCTGGAAAAGACTTTTGAGATCTATGATGCAGCACTCCTCTTTGGGAAGCTCAGAGGGACAGGTCCCCAGCAGAGTTGGAACTAGAACACAACCTCCCAGCTCCCTTTCCAGTGGTTCTCTGCCCCGACTGCACCATCCTCCAGCCTGCAACTAGACTGCTCCCGGGTAGCTCCAGAGAGGAGGCGGGTGTTGCCATGGCAACCGAAAATCACAGCTTTTCCAAGACTGGATGGATTTCTTGAGTAGTATTTCTATGTGATTTACTCCTTCTACCTTTGTTAACATAACTTTCAAGTGATTACATTAACAGTTCAGCAAAACATCCCTTTGCCTGGTTCTGTATATTCTTTCTGAGAATCTGATTGCCCCAGCGACAGACAGGTTACAGAGCACCACTCAAGGGCCTCTGGGCAGCAGGGGGCCACAGTGCCTGGGGTGAGAGGACGAAGAGGAAGCAGGAGGGAACCTGGGCAGGCAGGGAGGGAGCTGGGACTTCCAGTGAATTCATTACTTTTCAGCAAGCTGGCCAGGCAGCACTGCATCTTGGCTGGACAGGGCAATTAAACAGCTTCCCAAGCTCCTAATGCGTCACTTTCTTGAGATTTAAGCTGCCCTCGGAGTTTCCCAAGGGAATTTATTCTCAAAAGTGGCCTCCCCTGGATGCACCTGGTCCACTTCCACTGGGTTTGGTCAATTGGTTGGAAACCGGGAATTCTGGGTTCAGAGCCACAGCCTGTAATTTGCAAGGGGTGATCAGTTGTACAGTTCAGCCCTAACTCCAGCGCTCATAATCATGCCTGCCAAAGACTCTTCCCCTTGTGGGGGCAGCTCAGGGGTCTGCCTTCTCATAAACCTCTTCTAAGATGCCCATAGAGGGTCTACCATGCTTTGCACCTAGTTCACCAGGAGTTGGACACAGCCCCAAAGGCAGGATTTATGATTGACTACGAGCCAAAGCTCTGTCCTAGAGCAGAAGCTAAACCAACCACAGTCTCTCCTGGGGCACTGAGAGCTGCAGAAAATTGTTACTAAATATGAGCATGAGCAGTGGATCGATTTGCTGAGAGGAGGGGAATGATGTTGGAGGGAGAGGAGTCTTCCTGAGGCATGGCTGCTTGAGGAGGTGGAGCACTTCAGTTTCCATTGTAATCTGGAACAACCTGAGTGCATCTCTGATCCTGTGACCCAAAAGATCCTCTTTCACACAGTCACACACACTCAGAGAACCAGGTGGACAACAGTCCACTTCCATCTGAATAACTCAAGTCAGAAGGACTCCGCCTTTGCCTCACACTGGGAAGACATATGTGTGTCTACTTGCTCAGCTGTGTCCAACTTTTTGTGACCCCAGGACTGTAGCCCACAAGGCTCCTCTGTCCATGAGGATTCTGCAGGCAAGAATACTGGAGTGGGTAGCCATTCCCTTCTTCAGGGGATCTTCCCAACCCAGGGATTGAACTCGGGTCTCCGGCATTGCAGGCAGATTCTTTACCATCTGAGCCACCAGGGAAGCCCCGAGAAGACATATGGGATCTAGAAAAATTCAAGAACTGTCCTCAGTTCTTCACTTTAGTTTTACCATGAAACATGGGCAGGGCCAAAATAGGCTCCTTTGAAACAGAGTGATCTTGTACATGTTTGGTTTCATGAAATTATGATTTGTTTGTTCATGGGTCCATCTCTCCCAAGAGACTATGAGCTTATGGATTGAAACTGGGTCTTACTCATCTCTGGAAGCCTAGTGTCAATGTCCCAGTTACGTACTGCTACATAACTATCCCAAAACTTACTCACTTAAAATAGCACTCATTTCACATCATGATTTTGTGAATCAGGAATTTATACAGGAGTCATCTTGGCGATTCTTCTGTTATACACAGTCTCGACTGGGGTGACTCAGTGACATTCAACAGGCCACTAGCTGGGCTGGAGAGTCCAAGACGGCTTCCCATATTACTGGTGCTGCAGTGGGATGGCTGGAAGATTGGGCTCAGCTGGGACCCTCTCTCTAGTCCCAGAAGTGTAATCAAAAGCAAACATTTCAAGAAGACATAGGCTGAAAGAGGCTCTGAAGACCTATCCTTAGAAGTCCCCGAATATCATTTCAGCTGCATCTTATTAGTCAAGCACATCAGTAAGAGCAGGCCAGATGCTAGAAGGAAATTCGATTCTACTTGTTGTTGAGGGACAGCATTCATGAACTGGAAGGGAAGATATTGGTGGTCATCCTCCTTATACATAATCTACCACAGCCTAATACAGTAACTGCCAATAAATATTAATGGATAAATGAATTAATATGAAAACAGATTAGCCCTACTTGTTCACACAGATGATGGAGTGGTTCAATGAATACAAAGCACATGAAAATGCTTTCCAAACCATCAAGTGCTACAAAGAAATAAAGGTTTGTCTTAGGATAAACTATGAAGCTTACTCTATTTACAAGTGAGTGTTTGCAGGGTTCTCTCTGGGCTCTCCCTTCCCACGCAGAGATTCATAACAGACATCACTAATCAATCACAGCTCTTGTCCACTGATGCTGCACACAGTCTCAGAATCCTTCTCAACTCAACACTCCAGTCACCCAATACAAATTGGTCAAAGTTATCATGGGAGTTGAAACCTCTTTACTATCAATTTTCTTGCCTAAGTTCTACTTTATTTTCTTGCCTAAGTTCTGCTTTATTGACTATGCCAAAGCCTTTGACTGTGTGGATCACAATAAACTGTGGAAAATTCTGAGAGAGATGAGAATAGCAGACCACCTGACCTGCCTCTTGAGAAATCTGTATGCAGGTCAGGAAGCAACAGTTAGGACTGGACATGGAACAACAGACTGGTTCCAAATAGGAAAAGGAGTACGTCAAGGCTGTATATTGTCACCCTGCTTGTTTAACTTATATGCAGAGTACATCATGAGAAACACTGGACTGGAAGAAACACAAGCTGGAATCAAGATTACCGGGAGAAATATCAATAACCACAGATATGCAGATGACACCACCCTTATGGCAGAAAGTGAAGAGGAACTAAAAAGCATCTTGATGAAAGTGAAAGAGGAGAGTGAAAAAGATGGCTTAAAGCTCAACATTCAGAAAGTGAAGATCATGGCATCCAGTCCCATCACTTCATGGCAAATAGATGGGGAAACAGTGGAAACAGTGTCAGACTTTATTTTGGGGGGCTCCAAAATCACTGCAGATGGTGATTGCAGCCATGAAATTAAAAGACGCTTATTCCTTGGAAGAAAAGTTATGACCAACCTAGATAGCATATTCAAAAGCAGAGACATTGCTTTGCCAACAAAGATCTGTCTAGTCAGGGCTATGGTTTTCCCAGTGGTCATGTATGGATGTGAGAGTTGGACTGTGAAGAAGGCTGAGTGCCGAAGAATTGATGCTTTTGAACTGTGGTGTTGGAGAAGACTCTTGAGAGTCCCTTGGACTGCAAGGAGATCCAACCAGTCCATTCTGAAGGAGATCATAGGGTCATGTATGGATGTGAGAGTTGGACTGTGAAGAAGGCTGAGTGCCGAAGAATTGATGCTTTTGAACTGTGGTGTTGGAGAAGACTCTTGAGAGTCCCTTGGACTGCAAGGAGATCCAACCAGTCCATTCTGAAGGAGATCAGCCCTGGGATTTCTTTGGAAGGAATGATGCTGAAGCTGAAACTCCAGTACTTTGGCCACCTCATGCGAAGAGTTGACTCATTGGAAAAGACTCTGATGCTGGGAGGGATTGAGGGCAGGAGGAGAAGGGGGACGACAGAGGATGAGATGGCTGGATGGCATCACGGACTCGATGGACCTGAGTCTGAGTAAACTCCGGGAGATGATGATGAACAGGAAGGCCTGGCGTGCTGCGATTCATGGGGTCACAAAGAGTTGGACACGACTGAGCGACTGAACTGAACTGAAGTTCCTACTGCTAACCCACTCCCAAAGAGTCCAGGCCCTTAGTTTCTTAAAACATACACACAAACTGTTTCCTTTTTAAATAGAAAAACATAAAGTTTAAGTCCTGAAGAAGATGAAATAGCAGACACCATCACCTTCCAAAATTGGTTTTGTAATGGAAACAGAAACTGATTAATGGCAGTGGGCTCTGCCACTGTGAATTATTTTAAAATAAATAACTGCATATAAGAATAGTCATAAGACATTTCAAAAAGGAGAGAATTTGTCTACCTTGACAAATTTTCCCCCATGGAAACAGCATTTCAAGGTGAGGCAAGACAAAACCTGTGCATCTGGATGAATGCAAGTTGAGCTGCCTGACCACCATCTGCTTCCACGCTCATCACCCACCCACTGATTCCCCTCACACCCACCCTGCTGGCTGTTCAGCCTTTTGGAAAATACATTTTGATGACTCAGCTAAAGTCCTTGAGGAAAGATAGAAAAATCCACAAAACAGCCTCTGGTTCTAACATGGCTTTCTGCTGTGTGATTGTTGATCCTGCAAGGCCAGCAGCAGGTCATGCCTCCCATGGGGTGAGTGGTCCTGAAAACTGCTTCTCTTCCCTCCCTAGCCTCCAGTCCTGCCCTATTCTCAAGCAAGAAAGCAAAAGGCTGAAACTGATAGCATTTGGGGAGGCCAACTAGACAGCTGTAGGTCACAGGATTTGGAATAAGAAGATGGGTTCCGGTCTCTGGGAGGCTGGGCTTCCAATGGCTCAGCAGGTAAAGAATCCAGCTGCAACAATGGGGACATGGGTTCCATCCCTGGGTCAGGAAGATCCTCTTGAGAAGGGAATGGCAACCCACTCCAGTATTCTTGCCAGGAATATCCCATGGACAGAAGAGCCTGGCGGGCTACGGACCATGGGGTCACAAAGAGTCGGACCCAACTGAAGCGGCTGAGCACAGCAGAGCTCACTTGTTAACCGCAGGTCAGTTTGCATCCCTGAGCCCGTCTGCTCATCTGTGCAATGGGAGCTATACTAAGACTGGCCTGAGGGAGCTGGACAGTTCAGAGGCAGTGACAGATGGGAGCTGGGAGCCCTTTCTACACAACTGGGCCAGGAGCCACCAGCAGGATATGGAACCACAAATCGGACAGTCAGCTTTCCACGTCAGCATCCTGGCTTTCCCAAATGTGGAAAATCCAGGTCTGTAAAGCTGCCCTCCCCTACGGAGAAGGAATCAGGCCATAGTGACTGGGATGATGCTTCATGGAGCTACGTTTCAGGTCATCTGCTTAGAAACAACCCAAGTAGAGGAGTCCTAGCTGACCCTGCTGGAACCACACCTCGAGCTTCTTCATGAAGTGTTCCCAAGGAGTCCTCTAAAGTAGGCATGAGGTGTTATTGTTCTCGTGTTACAAATGAGGCAACAAGGCACAGAGAGGTTAAGGAGCTTACCCAAGGTTCCCCAGATGGTAGACTTGGAATTCAAGCCTACAGAATCCAGCTCCAGTGGCTTTAACCTCTAGGCTACACTACTTCCCCCAGAAGATGAGGGTGGCTGGAAAGAAGTTGGGACCAAGCAGCTCACTCAGAAAGGGTCTCTCCCTCCACTTCTTATACTTTGGGAGCAGTCTTTTTATTCTTATACTGCAGGGAAAATAAATGAGCCAGAGTCCCAGCAAAAAACACAATTGACTTCAAGCATCCTGTAGAGTTTAAAAAAAGCAGAAAGGATGATGTCATTTACCTAAATGTTTTAAGACATACAGAAAACATGATACGTTTTCTAGAGATTCAGACATACACAGCAGCACTGAGACATTCCTTAGAATGATAAACATCATCTGTAAGATTTACCTTGGGGGCAGGTGCATATTGGGTAGGGGTACCCAAAAGTCTTCAAATATATCTATAATTCTGCAAATCAGTTTCAGTGATGGGAACATGAACATTCAGTAAATCCCTATGCCTTTCTGAATGTTTGAAATATTTTCTAATTTAAAAAATAACTTTCTCCCTTAGAATACTAACATCTCAATATTGACATCTGATTCATTTGTTGCCCCTTAGGTTAAATATCAGCTCCCATTTCTTTGTCAGCTGATCATCAGATTGCCTTGAGCATCTGCTAATAATAACATTAATAACAACAGTAACTCCCGCGTATTGAGAGCTTAGTAGGTACCAATACGTGCTTCCCTGTTGGCTCAAACAGTAAAGAATCTGCCTGCAGTGCAGGAGACCTGAGTTCAATCCCTGGAGAACTTCTGGAGTCAGGAAGTTCTCCAGGAGAATGGAATAGCTACCTCACTCCAGTATTCTTGCCTGGAGAATCCCATGGACAGAGGATTCAGGTGGGCTATAGTCCATGGGGTTGGCAAGATTCAAACACAGCTGAGCAACTAACACACACATATACACACACACACGTACCAATTTTGTTAAATGCTTTTTAAATATCAACTCAGTATTCCCAGCGACTTTGTAAGGTAGGAACTGTTATTAGCCCCATTTCATAGGTGAGGAAGCTCAGACTTAAAGGAACTGGAGCATGTCTGTGGTTCCTCAGATAATATGCTACAGAGCTGAGATTTGAATCCATTACTGCCTGACTCCAGAGTCCGATTTTGAACAGAAGTCAGGTGCTAGGGGAGGGGAGAGGCAAGTAGGAAGAATGACGTGGCCCCCAACCTCAAGGGGCTTCCGGGCCACAGTGGACGCCGTGATGTCTTTATTTCCGAGTCACTGGAGGCGCTGCTAGCCGCAGCCCTCAGCTGAGCCCCTCTCCAGGCCTTGCCCTGGGCTGAAGAGAGACAAGTGGCCCAAGGTCACGCCTTCTTCCGGGACCAGCTGCCTCCAATGACGACGAGGGGGTGGAAACGCCCAGCCTTTGCCCAGCTCTGCAAGCGCTCCCGTGTTAGTGCTCCTGGAGGTTGGCTGAGACCAAGGTTGCGGGGCTGCCGTTCATCTTCTCCCTCTGCCCACCCCTGCACCTGTTACTCCCCCATGAGCCTGGGCAGGAGAGCATCTCCAGTGAACTTCTTGTGTGCAAGAGCCTGCTTCCCAGGGAACTGGCCTGGGACCCCATCTGACGGGAAGAAAGGACACAGGGACAATTCCGTACTACACTGAAAATATCCCAGGGAGAGGTCTAGAAGGGCCCGCGGAAATACAGAGCCTTCCTGGAGGAGACGAAGATTCAGCTGAACTTTGAAAGATAGGGAGAATGAGAATATTTCTACTTGGCCATAGAAAGGAATGAAGTTCTGACACACACTACTATACCCAGAAACCTTGGGAACATTATGCTAAGTGAAAGAAGCCAGTCACAAAAGACCACGTGTACGATTCCATTTATATGAAATTTCTGGAACAGGGAAATCTATTCATAAAGGAAATAGAGGATGGGTTGTCTAGGGCTGGTAGCCTGGGGCTGAGGGGACTGGGGAAGTGATGGCTAAAGCTTATCGGGTTCTTTTTAAGGTGATGAAAATGTTCTAAAATTAACTGTGAAACATTGCACATACCTGTGAATATACTAAAAACGATTTTATCTTACACTTCTGGTGGATTGTGTGGTATGTGAATTGTATCTCAATAAAGCTGTTTTGTTTTCTTTTAAGAGGAGAATCTGGAGGAGAGTGGGAGAATCGCAGATGGGCAAAACCACAGGCAAATACGTGGAGACTTACATGAATGTGTGTGGGTGTGTGTAGGTGTGATGAGAAATAGCAAAAAACAAAGGTGGCAGGAGGCCGTGGCCAAATAAGGAAGGTCAGAGGTCCCTCCAGAGAGGAGGTTCGTTTTGGAAGGTCTGGGAGTAGTGAGAAGAACATGAAGCTACCTTCCCCTCCTTCTACATTTTGTGACTGCTTTGTAATATTTTTTTTTCTTCCATTTTATTCAGACTACACGTTGCCATAATTTTAATTTAAAGAATCTCAGATTCTTTAAATCAGGCTTCTGATTTCCCCATCTCAAAGACAGCCACTAAGATCAGCCCTGGGATTTCTTTGGAAGGAATGATGCTAAAGCTGAAACTCCAGTACTTTAGCCACCTCATGCGAAGAGTTGAGTCATTGGAAAAGACTCTGATGCTGGGAGGGATTGGGGGCAGGAGGAGAAGGGGACGACCGAGGATGAGATGGCTGGGTGGCATCACTGACTTGATGGACGTGAGTCTGAGTGAACTCTGGGAGTTGGTGATGGACAGGGAGGCCTGGCGTGCTGCGATTCATGGGGTCACAAAGAGTCGGACACTACTGAGCAACTGAACTGAACTGAACTGAACCCAGAGTCACAAAGGTTTGCTCCTATGTTTTCTAGGAGCTGCTATGTTTTCTAGGTCACAAAGGTTTGCTCCTATGTTTTCTAGGAGCTCCTATGTTTTCTAGGTGATACTTTTGCTACATCTGAAGTTATACCATCCTGGGAAAGAAAATTAACCAGCCAACAGAGATGTCCTCAGCTTTGCTTGGAATCCCAGTTGCTCTCTCTCCTGCTAGATCAGGTCCAGAACAGCTAAGCCAAACAACTTAGAGGGGGAATCCAAGAACAGCAGCCTTCAGAGATGGGGCTGCAGAAACCCAACTGTTTAATTAAAATATGAAGTCACGGTACACTTAGCTTTTGATCAACGTACCTCTCCTGTTTCATTTTAAATCCCAGTGCTGGTGGCTCTGCCCGGCTTGGGAAGAAGTTCTGCCATCTGGTGTAGATCAGTACTGACATCCAGTGGTCGCAGAGAATTCTCTGCCTGAAGCTCTCCATCTCTGTCTTCCCAGAATCCAGTGGGTGCTCACCCAAGGAAAGGAGGAGCTACGGAAGCTGACAGCTACCAATAAGTGCTGTTAACTTGGAAAATGGTGTGATCTGTAGCCAGAGGCCAAGCAATTCAGTCCAACGCCTTGCCAGTTTACAAGATGCCTAGGGGTTATCTGAATGACGACCCTAGCTAGTGTCATAGGGAGAAAATGGGACCATCACTGGCAATGCAGTAAGACCATACAAAGTTAAAATGTTAAAGAGCCACAGGGCCTTGAAAAACACACTGGATTTTAAGTTAGAAAGCTTGGTTCAAGGGACTTCCCTGGTGGTCCAGTGTCTAAGAGTTTGCACTCTCAATGCAGGGCACCTGGGTTCAATCCCTGGTCAGGGAATTAGATCCCACATGCCACAGCTAAGAGTTCAAATGCTGCAGCTAAAGATCCTGCAGGGCACGGGGAAGATCGAAGGTCCCACATGCCGCAGGTAAGACCCAGCACAGCCAAAGGAAAAAACCTTGGTTCAAGACCTGCTGCTCTGCGTCACCTTGAACAAGCCCCTTAAACTCTCTGTGCTTCAGCTTCCTCACCTTCAAAGTGAGGCTGGTGCTACCTTCTCAGCCAGCTTCATAGTGCTGTGCTAAGTGTCATATGAGAATGTTTGCAAAGCATTTTGTAAGCTGCAAAATGCTGTACAGCTGGGGCTTCTAGGATGAAATGGTGATGGACAGAGTAGGGCAAACAGGAGCTGGTAAACACATGTTGAGAAGCGACTCTGGAGGTTTGGACAAATGACAAATAACACTTCCAATTTCCAATTTCACTGAGGCTTTGGAGACAGCCTTGGACTGCCAGGGTGACCTCATCAGAAAAGGGCATTCTACATTTTCCCCTGGACTCAAGTCTCAGAAAGTTGAGTAACTTCAGAGCCCATCTAACTTCAAAAATCATATATCAAACAGGTTTTTTAAAATAGAATCATAACCCAAAGGAAAAACACGAAGCACCATTTCTTCTAATGTCGAAGAGAGCTATTGTTAATGCTAATTGCACTAATAGACTACACCCTTGAACATTTCTTTTTTATTTTTTCTCTTGTTTTTCCATTTGTATTTGGACTAGGGTTTTGGCAAGGAAGACTAGTCTTGCAAAGTGGCTCTAAATGAAGTTATGAGATGACCAGAGATAGCGAAATGGGGTGTGCATAGGAGAGAAAATGTGGGGAGGTGAATTTGGAGACTCAAAGACCATTGTTCTGACTCTTTCAGTGCCACCAGATTTCATAAATTACCAAAGCAGAATTTTTTAAAGCTTAGTCCAGTCTTTCTACTTGAGCTTAATTTGAAAGAACTATAAACCAATTATCCCCTGCTTCCTTGAGGTATCAGAGGGTGTTGAATCCAAAGAAATAACTATGTTGCTGTGTAGGTCTATCTGTCAAGGAAAAAAATTCTATTCTTGCCCTGCACGTGCCCTGCGTGCTAAGTTGCTTCAGTTGCAACCCTATGGACTGTAGCCCACCAGGCTTCTCTGTCCACGGAATTCTCCAAGCAAGGATCCTGGAGTGGGTTGCCATGCCCTCCTCCAGGGGATCTTCCTGACCCAGAGATCAAACCCTGTCTCCTCCTGCTTTGCAGGTGGATTCTTTACTACTGAGCCACCCGGGAAGTCCATTCTATCCCTAGAAGGGTTGTTTTGTTCTGTTTTGTTTTTTACAGTTTATAGAATTACAGGAAGGGCTGGGAAAAAAAGATATAATTTCCAGTCACACAGCAGAATCAGGCCACAGGGAGCAGGTGCCTCTTCTGTTACCAGGAAACCACCTACTGAGCTGGGAGGACTGGAAGCCTCCCTCCCTTTTTTTGGTGCCTGGCAAGATCTATTGCCATGACTCTAGATCCAGTTCATTGGAATGAGGCAGGGGCAGTTCCTTGAAAAGGGGGAGCAAAGCTGAGAAAGAGGATAAGGGATGCTGACAAGTCATGATAAAAATGTCCGTGACACCTCACAGAGCCCTCGTGCAGATCAACAGACAATGGGTACAGAGCTCCCACAACACGGCATTGTTTAAAGCCTCCCACGGGACGCTTCCTGTCGTTTGTAGATGGAGCCACTGGCAAAGCTCAGAAGCCAAGTGACTGGGCGACCAACCCAGGACTGAGAGGCAGGCATGATTGGTTTGTAACTTGTGACCAAGTCTGAGTCACAAAACCTCACCAACTTCAGTCCTATAAGAATTAAATGATGATATGTTCCTGCCACAATGTCTAAGGCTTTAGTACCTTCCTTCCAACAGTTAGAATCCTTATAGAAGAAGGATTTAGAAGCCCAATAGTGAAAGTCAGATTTCTAAAGATGTCAGCAGCTGGGCAAACTGAGTGGGACCCAATTGTCTAAGAGGGGGAAAAAAAAAAAAACTGATACCAAATCAGCCTTAACCTGGAAAAGTTTTAAGTTACTATCCATAGCAAAGAAATGCCAAAGGAAGTTTGAGTTCAGATGGGCATTTTTTTCCTTACTCAAGCCATTGTTCAGTTAATACCCTTTTTTTTTTTTTGAAGTTGAGTCTGATATCGGTTTTTTGGGTTGCAGAGACCAAAACTGGGTAGGCAGTGTGCATGGGGATTTCTTCAACTGTTTATCCACATCCTTCATTGGCCATAGGCCCATCACTGCATGTTGGGTGTACAACCTAACAAGACAGGTTTATTAGCATGGTGCCTCATGCCCCAGGTCTTCTAGGACTGGCCCCGTTTCAAACAGCCTGCCCTGCTCTCTTCAGGAGCTCACTCACTCACTCGGCATCCCATTTTGCTTTCTTCATAGCACTTCTCTTTCTTCAAAGTGTCCCTGTGTGTTCATTTCTTGGTTGACTTATTTTTCTGCTGCCCCCAGTAGGACATCAGCTGCATAAGAATAGCCCTCATCTCCCCAATTCATTACATCACCAGCTGTCAAAACAGAACTGGCTCGGGGGGTCACTCAGCAATATTTATTGAACGGTACGGAGTGAATCAAATGACTGAAGAGTTGTCAGACCATGTGGTCTGTTTTTTGTTTCCCGAGAGATAGTCACAGCACTTGAATTTGGAACTTCAGTCCCACTTGGGCCTCCATTTTATAGATGAGGAAACATCCA
Source organism: Cephalophus harveyi (assembly GCA_006410635.1). NCBI lineage: Eukaryota > Metazoa > Chordata > Mammalia > Artiodactyla > Bovidae > Cephalophus > Cephalophus harveyi. The sequence continues at coordinate 695,529 of SJYT01054896.1, read as the reverse complement.
CAGAGGGTGAGTGGTTTGTTTGACATCAAGTGACAGAAAGGAACAGCATCAGGGCTCCCAGTCCAGTGCTCCTTCTATCCTAGAAACAAGTGGAATGGTTAGATGCAGCATAGCAGATCAGAGCATCGATGAGGAGGTGCTGAGGTCAGAAGCAGTTGGGGAACACCAGAAGTTGCGCTTTGTTTGTTTGTGAAAGCTCTCTCTGGGAGCCTAATGTAATTTCGATATAGATACTTTCAATTTACAGAACTCTCTTCTGACATCATCTCCTACAGATGCTATGATCTTTCTTAAGATCCAGATAGGGTTTTAAGGACAACCAGCTCCAAGCCCGTGAAATGGCTTGATACAGTTTTGTTTCTGTGAGTCGGGACACTTTGGGTTGCAAATGCCAGAAATGCAACCAAAGTAGATCGGACAAAAAGGTCTCTCATCCAAACCCGGAAAGAGCTGCAACAGGGCTACAGGAACCACTGAAACCAGGAGCTCCAGCACCACCTTTCCTCTGCCCATTGAGTTAATCTCCAGGCAGCCCAGTTTTCTCCATGAGCTGAGAACACGCTCACTCACATCTATCTCATATCTCGATGCTCCCACCTCCAAATAGTTCCAAATTTTTAATCTTTTTTCCACTTTTTTTAAACTTTTTATTCTGAATTGGGGTATAGCTGATTAACAATGTTGTAACAGTTTCAGGTAAACAGCAAAGAGATTCAGCCATACATGTACATGTATCCATCCTCCCGCAAACTCCCCTCCCCTCCAGGCTGCCACATAACACTGGGCAGAGTTCCCTGTGCTCCACAGTAGGTCCTTGCTGGTTAACCATTTTAAATATAGCAGTGTGTGCATGTCCCTCCCAGGCTCCCTAACTCTCCCTTGCCCCATCCTCCCCTGGCCCCACCCCTGGCAACCATAAATTGGTTCTCTTAAGTTTGTGAGTCTCTTTCTGTTTTGTAAGTAAGTTTTTTTTTTTTTTTTTTTTGGACTTTTTTTTTTTTTTTAATTTTAATTGGCGGTTAATTCCTTTACAATACTGTGGCAGTTTTTGCCATACATTCACATGAATCAGCCATGGGTGTACATGTGTTCCCCATCCTGACCCTCCCTCCCACCTCTCTCCCCATCCCATCCCTCAGGGTCATCCCAGTATACACCAGCCTTGAGCACCCTGTCTTATGTTCTAAATGGTTCCAAGTTTTTGAATTCCCAGGTAAGAACTCTGATCGGTCTGCCAGCACTAAGCTAATTGCTTGGTGTGGCACAGGCATGAGACCGCTCAGCCCAGACTTGGTCCTATTTCTGTGAGTTCCCTTCAGGGTTGTGATCTACATATTCCCATCATGGGTATCTGCCACAGTTTGGTGCTTGACAATTTTGACCACCATGTTGCCTCTTCAGTTACTTCATAGCACTAAATGGTTCGTGCTTCCTAAGTTAAAACAAAACAAAACCCTCCAACTTGCTGCATTAAGTTTTAAGACACAAATGGGTTGACTGACTCTCAAGTCCCTGCCAACTCCTGCCCGTGAGTGGTTTCTGGATGACAGTTGCTCTATCGTCCCAACATTCTCCCCAAATGTGAACACCCCTTTGCTCTATCTCCTAGGACCAGAAAACCAGGTACCCAGGAAAAAAAGTTATGACCAACATAAATAGCATATTCAAAAGCAGAGATATTACTTTGCTGACTAAGGTCCGTCTAGTCAAGGCTATGGTTTTCCCAGTAGTCATGTATGGATGTGAGAGTTGGACTGTGAAGAAGGCTGAGCCCTGAAGAATTGATGCTTTTGAACTGTGGTGTTGGAGAAGACTCTTGAGAGTCCCTTGGACTGCAAGGAGATCCAACCAGTCCATTCTGAAGGAGATCAGCCCTGGGATTTCTTTGGAGGGAATGATGCTGAAGCTGAAACTCCAGTACTTTGGCCACCTCATGCAAAGAGTTGACTCATTGGAAAAGACTCTGATGCTGGGAGGGATTGGGGGCAGGAGGAGAAGGGGACGACCGAGGATGAGATGGCTGGATGGCATCAGTGACTCGATGGATGTGAGTCTGGGTGAACTGCGGGAGATGGTGATGGACAGGGAGGCCTGGCGTGTTGCGATTCATGGGGTCGCAAAGAGTCAGACATGACGAAGCGGCTGAGCTGAGCTGAGAGAACCTAATGGGGCTGGAGAATAAGCCTGGCTGAAGCAGATGAAACTCTGTTTCACTGTGACCAGTAGGAAGAAACTCGCGGCTTACAAGGGCAGAATTGGGCAGAAACCAGGTCTTCTAGCTCCCCGCCACCAGCCTGCCATCCCTGAGAGCCTGAAACCTCTGAGGCCTCACTATCCTACAAGTGGACACTTGGGTGTGCCCTGCCCATCTCTCCCTGCAGAGATGTGGGTGTCCCCCTCCTGGTGGAGCCCAGGGCTCCTGAAGACACAGGTCTGAGTGGATATGAGAGTCACACATCTAAAAGGCCCCAGCCCCACAATGGTACTCTGCCCTTTGCCCTGTGATAAAGAGACAGTAAAAACCAAGGAAGCCAGCAGCACTTCCCATCCACAGGGATTAGCGCTCCTAGAAGTTACTGCTGAATCTTAAAATGAAAAGCAGTGCAAGCAACCTAATGTCTCTGATGGTGGCTCTCAGGCTCAGGAAGACCTTCTGAATCTTAGAAGAAAACTGGGGGTCTGGTCTGGTGCCTCTGTAGCAGGATTTCAGAGTTTGGAAATGGATCCAGTGCTTCTCACCCTCTCACGTGCCTGTATTTTACAAAGTCATGCCTGAGATGCCTCTCTTGGGTGTATTTCTTTGGGATGTGGTCCTGAACTCGGTTTAAGAAGTGTACAGCAGTTAACTGGGTGGTGGTTACCTGCCATTTAGAGGGCAGACAAGATGTGGGGAGGCACACAGGAGGAATAAGGCCTCCTAAGGACCAGGGAGGAGGTGATGCTGGAGTCAGGACTTCAATAGCCAAGTAGAGGCATGGAGAGAGAGCATGGAGGAGGTATAGAGCATGGGACATTCTGGAAGATTCTTGACTAGGATATAGGATGTGAGGACAAGGGTAAGCTTATGATCATGAATGTCTTCTGACACATTTAAGCTGTACCTTCTAAGAATTGAACAAGCACAGACCACCTTCCAGGTGAGCTAACCATGACCAGAAAGAGGAAGGGACTTTTGAACCATACATGCCTGGAGCAGAGCACAGTTTGGGTTTCTCTGCCACCCCCAGCAGACAGTGGCCCACTCACTTACCAGCTTCCTTACCACAGGCAGCTGCCTGGAGAAGGAGAAAGATAAGAACAGGGAAGGGCAACATGCAGATGGTCCACCCAAGACCAGCCCAACGCAGGAGGTGACTGGCAGCAGTTTGCAGGCTGGCCGTGATCCATCAGCCCCAAGTTAGAGCTGCTGGTGCCAGGACAGTATTAGAAGGAGGGCGGTGTTGGCCCAGGAGACACTGTGCTTTGCCAGCAAGGCTTGAAGGGCAGGGTTCAGGACCCCAGAAGGTTTATCATACCTGGACCAGACGAAGCCCCTCCTTCATAGGCAGAGAGATTCCCCATGGAGGAAGAGTGATGGTTTGGTCAGAGTTGCCACCTGCCAATGCAAGAGACCCAGGAGACTCAGGTTCGATCCCTGGGTTGGGAAGGTCCCCTGGAGAAGGGAATGGCAACCCACTCTAGTATTCATGCCTGGAGAATCCCATGGACAGAGAAGCCTGGTGGGCTACAGTCCATAGCGTCTCAAGGAGTCGGAGACTGGAGCAATTTCGCATGAATGCATGCAAGCACTCAGGCAGCCCAGAGTCACCTGGCTGCTTCCTCAGCTCCCAGGAGCCGCAGGAGCCCCAAAAGAAGCAGGCACAAAACCAACAGGAGTTGGTTATACCAGCTGCGCCCTCCTGGCTGCTCTCTCTCCCTCCCCCTCCCTTTAGTAAACGACAGCTCTCCTGGTTAGTTTCTGGTTGCCTGTCATTGTTCCTGACTTGTCATCAATCTCAAGGTGTGCTGGGATGCTTTATATTTACTTGGTGTTGCTTGCTTAGGCATGCTGAATCGGCAATCCTATTAGCAGAATTTTTCTTTTCATTGTGTTTGTGAAATGAAATAAAATAAACAGGCCCTGTCTCTAGGGAGCTCTGCCTGCCTCATTTCTCTGAACACTGTCAGGCTCTGGGGAGATCCTGTGAGGGCTTTCGATGCAGCCAAGGGTACACCTTTACCTTTGGTACTAAGAAGGCCTGGGAGGAAGGGTGGCTGGCTCCTCCAGCCAGGAAGAGAATCGTGGTGAAGAAGAGAGTCCTGACTGGCCACAGTGAAGGGGTCCTGCAACTGATCATGGCCCACGGCTATGGTGCCGGACAGGGCAGGTAAGGTAGGGAGATGGGTCCTAGTCCCAGTTCTGCCCTTCCGACCTGGGAGCCTTGCATGCTAAGTCATTTCAGTCGTGTCTGACTCTTTGCAACCCTATGGACTGTAGCCTGCCAGGCTCCTCTGTCCTTGGAATTTTCCAAGCAAGAATACTGTAGTGGGTCACCATTTCCTTCTCCAGGGGATCTTCCCGACCCAGGGTTCGAACCCACTAGCGCCACCTGGGAAGCCCTGGGAGCCTTAAGCATATAATTCAAGCTCTGAGTGTCACTTCATTCATTTGCAAAGTGGGGAGAACAAGTCCTGCCTCATAAAGATTAAATGAAATCTCCTACACATAATGCTTTGGCTCGATGCCTGGTGCAGACACATCTGGTGAATATTTCCGTCCTTCCTTTTGGGGCATTGCATTCTATAGGGCTGTATGTTAGAGAGTGCTTTCTGATGGTGCAGGAGAGGAGGGAGAGGAGGGCTCCTTTTGTTGGGTCCTTTGGAGGGAATAATAAAGGTATGGGAAAGGCTTTGAGAACCTGAAATATACATATGATTAATGAGACAAGAGGGCAGTGAGCTCTCCTGAAAGCGCCAAGGAAGTGATTTATTGCCCAGAAGCAGCGGAGCTCCAGCACCACTAATTGGGAAGCACTTTTCTGGGTCACAGACCTTGACCATGCACTCACCATGCTCCACATGAATAGTGTTTGTGTCAGAGAATCCCAGGGATGGGGGAGCCTGGTGGGCTGCTGTCTATGGGGTCGCACAGAGTCGGACACGACTGAAGCAACTTAGCAGCAACAGCAGCAGAATTTAAAAGAAGTTCATTCCTAGCTGGCCTTTGGGGCTGCCTGCTCCATCACTGTGAGCACAGGCTCTGTGCAAAATGCAACCCTCTTGCTTCGTGCTGGAGAGAGACAGAGGGGAGGGACCTCCCCACTCAGTGAAAGGGTGAAAGTGAAAGTGAAAGTCGCTCAGTTGTGTCCAACTCTTTGAGATGCCATGGCTGTACAATCCATAGAATTCTCCAGGCCAGAATACTGGAGTGGGTAGCCTTTCCCTTCTCCAAGGGATCTTCCCAACCCAGGAACTGAACCCAGGTCTCCCACATTGCAGGCGGATTCTTTACCAGCTGAGCCACAAGGGAAGTCTGAGAACACTGGAGGGGGTAGCCTATTCTTTCTCCAGTGGATCTTCCTGACCCAGGAGTTGAACCAGAGTCTCCTGCATTGCAGGTGGATTCTTTACTGAGTTATCAGGGAAACCCTCAGTGCAAGGTTAGGACACATTTTAAGCAATTTTCATAGGAAAAAAAAAAAAAAAACCCTCCTGTAAGCTCCCACTTGTAGGGAAATCTTGGTCCAGTACTGCAAAGGGATTTTACTTGATCAGTAAAAACTTCATGTTGAAAAAGGATTGTGAAAAAATGCAGAGTACAAAGTTGTACTACATGCTATATGATCCAAGCTATGTTGAAATGCATTTAAAAATTTTTTTAAAGATGAAAACACCTTCTTGTGTCTAGCCAGTGGATGATCATGGTTTGTTTTTTTTTTTTTTGTCTTCTTCCTACTTTTCCTTTTTTTTTTTTTTAAGTCATTTTTGACTTCGTTACAATATTGCTTCTGTTTTATGTTTTGGTTTTTTGGCCAGGAAGTATGTGGGATCTTAGTTCCCCAACCAGGGATTGAACTTGAACCCCCTGCACTGGAAAGTGAAATCTTAATGACTGGACCACCAGGGAATTTCCCTTCCTACTTTTCTGTGTTTTACTAATTTTTCCATGAGCATGTTTCTGTGTTTTGTTTTTTTTTTTCAACCCTGCTCCCCTTGCAATGAAAGTACAGAATCTTATCCACTGGACCACCAGGGAAGTCCCCAGCATGTAACTTTATAAAGATCATAAGGATGAGAGGAGAAAGGAAGAGGAGAAGGTGAGAAACCTTGAAAGGCCTCTCAACCCTTTGTGTATGGCTGGTTTCCATTTAAAATCACACTTTCCCTCTCTGGATACCCAGAAGTCACTGGGGCGGTGGAGGCATCATGGCAACAAGTCCATGGGCCTCAGGATAGAATTGACAGCTACGGGACCCAAGGCCACTTCCCCGGCCTGCCCAGGGCTGATAGCCTAGGGAATTACCTTAGTCAATAAACTGCCTGCAATGCAGGAGACCTGGGTTTAATCCCTGGGTCGGTAAGATCTCCTGGAGAAAGAAATGACAACCCACTCCAGTATTCTTGCCTGGAGAATCCCATGGACAAAGGAACCTGGTGGGCTACAATCCATGGGGTCCCAAGAGTTGGACACGACTGAGCGAGTAAACCACCACCATGTTGACTTACCTAGCATCTCACGTGCTAGAGAAAGAAAAGGTCAATGAGGCCGGTTGTTCTCCAAAGGCCATCTTATACACAAGTGTTGTGTTAGTTGTTCAGTCATGTCTGACTCTGCAAACCCATGGACTATAGCCCACCAGGCTCCTCTGTTCATTGCTTTCCCAGGCAAGAATATTGGAGTGGGTCACCATTTTCTAGGGGATCTTCTCGACCCAGGGATTGAAACCGGGTCTCCTGCCTTGCAGGCAAATTCTTTACTGTCTGAGCCTTGTACGAAAGCTTAGTACATAAAACAGGTTACAAAGGAGCCCGACAGCTAATTAAAAGGAAAGAAGGGAAGCAGGAAGGGAAGGAGGGAAAGACAGGGAGGCTCCACCCATCCCCACCTCCATCCCCTGGTCTATGAGGCCCCTCTTTTGATTTTTGTGGAAAGCAAACAGAGCTTGAAAATCTTGTAAGATAGGCCTGGGTTCAATGGGCCCATCGTGTGGAGAACAGAGACTTGATGAAGGTGGATAGGAGGGAGGAGTCTATTTCTAAGCAATTGAGAAATATGTTTTTGCTGAAAATCCATTTCCAATCAAGCAGGTCTATCCAGCTCTGTTTTAGAAACAAACAGTAAAGATTTATTTACCAAACAATTCTGCTTCCTGGGAAAAGGGTAAGTTTTATATGTGAATACATTTAAGTCTGAATTATCTACTTGCTTCATGAGCCCTACAATTTATGAGATTGAATAAAATCATGATTACTAGCAGTTCATCCAGGCTTACAACAAGTTGTTTCCAGTAAGTTCTGTGCTGGGCTTTCAGAGTGGGGAAAATATCCTTTTGGATTTTCTTCTCAGTTCAGTCAGTTCAGTTCAGTCGCTCAGTCGTGTCCGACTCTTTGCAGCCCCATGAATCGCAGCATGCCAGGCCTCCTTGTCCATCACCAACTCCCAGAGTTCACTCAGACTCACGTCCATCGAGTCAGTGATGCCATCCAGCCATCTCATCCTCGGTCGTCCCCTTCTCCTCCTGCCCCCAATCCCTCCCAGCATCAGAGTCTTTTCCAATGAGTCAACTCTTCACATGGCCAAAGTACTGGAGTTTTAGCTTCAGCATCATTCCCTCCAAAGAAATCCCAGGCAAGGATTTCCTTCTACTAATACCTAATTGTCTCCTGGAAAACAAATTGCTGTGGGTGTTATTGATAGTTTCTTTTTTTTTTAATGAAAGGTGAGTTTGTATATTATTGGAACTCATTTGCAAATATGATCTAAAATATCAATATTAAAAGCAAGAAATGTATTTTTCTGCATTTGGACTGTTTAACTCGTCTCGGTACCGTTTTGAGGTCTAGATCTTGGTGAATGGGAAGCTCTGAGCAGCCTTCAAACACATCTGCCTTCTCAGTCTGTTCAGCCACTGGGGCGCTGAGTGTTTTCTTTCTTCTCCTTTAAAGAGGGGCAGCCAGAGGCCTCAGGCAACATTCTCAAAAGTGCTGGTGTGAGTGTATATGTGGGCCGGTGCTCAAAGGGTCACTCTGAGTGCATTTCTGGTCTGTCCTGTGCTATGTGCCAAGGGGACTCAGCTGAGAGGAATCACAAGAAAGGGTCTGCAGAGGCACCAGCCTAGCATGTGCCCCAGAGAAGGCAAATACCTCCACAAGGACCCTTCACTGGGTTCACATCTGAGACTAGGGAGCCCTAAGTACAGGCTCTGGTGCACAACTGCCACCCCACCAGCTACTTCCGGGGTGACTTTAGGCAAGTTTTGCCACCTCCCTGGGTCTGTGCTCTCACCTGTAAAATACAGATAATCCTAGTAGCTTATTCCGAAGACTTTTTACATAATTCCATTGGCATTGCAATTATATAAGAAAATGCCCATAACTTTTAGAGAGACTCACAAAATATACAGAAAAGAAACAGCATGAGATCAGGGGTTTTAAAAAATTGAGTAAAAGTATAATGGGGGATGATTCCACATACATCAACCTTAAGAACGGGCAGAATGAATCTATGATGATAAAAATGAGAATGAGAATTGAAATGAAAATGAAAGAAAAGCAATGAAAAATGGAGAAGAGCACCAGGCCACCTTCTGGAGTGCTGGAAATGTTCTATATATAATCTGATTTCACTGATAATTGCAAAGATGGCAGAACTCATCAATCTGCAAATGGTTCAGAAAGATGATGATGATGATAACAATATGTGTATAAAGTATGATAAAGCTAATGTGGTAAAATTTTAACATGTAGGAAGTTACATTAAAGAGTATATGGGAATTCTTCATGTTATTTTTGTAACTTTCTACAAGTATGAAATCGTTTCAAAATAATAAAAGTTCAAATTTTAAAAAACCACATACCTGTACACTAAATATATCTGAATCTCACTAAATAAGAATTACACGTCAAAGAAAAATTTTAAAGAGGGATTAGGAAGTATACACAGCAAGATCTTTAAATGTTGAGTCTGAGTGATAGGTGTATGGAGGTTTGTTGTACTAATCCATTCTAATTTGGTATATGTTTGACTATTTTTATAAATTAAAAAAAATTTAAAAACAGCCAAAATATCTATCAAGCTTCTGGCCCTGTGCCTGGCAGAGGGAGGCTTCCACCTCTGAGAATGGCTACCCTGTATATTCTTGTAGGGTGATGGGGAATTAACACATCTGCTGCTACTGGCATTGCCTGTGACCATGCTGGACAAATAATGCATCCGAAGCTGGTTTTCTCTGCTCTTCAACTAAAGAAGGTGAAACAAATAGCCAGACTACCCTGGGGATACATGTCTTTCCTAACACCCAAGGGGTGAATCTCTTTGCCCCAGAGTCCTCCTCCTGCAGAAGCCACATTCACTCAGCTGCAGCCACAGCCGAGCCCCGGGGAAGTCAGGGAGGACAAAGGCGGAGTCATGTAAACACCTTGTAAAACAAGCAGGAGCCACTCAGGATCAAATTTCAGTTCTGCAAGGTAAACATTTGTCTAAGTAGAGACAGAGGGGAAAAGTGAGGGCGATGACCTCTAAAAGGAAGCAAGCACATCTCTTAAGGAAGTCTCAGTTTTTATGAGGACAGAAGCACTGACCTAAGAGGATGGAGATTTGGGTACTTTCCCATCCCCATCACAGATGACCTGTGTGACCTTGGATGAGTCACCTCCCCCTCCCTGGGCCTCTTTCTTCCACTTCCGAATGAGGATTTGGACCAAAGTCTTTGACTATAATCCAGCTTTGTGATTCTTTATTAAAACATAGAGCCAGGACTCTAGGTCAAGGAATGAGCAGCAACCCACCCATGGAATCTACTAGAAATCTTTGCACGTTTCTCAAACCCGGACGGGAGACAAGTGAGGATGCAAACAGGACAGAGATTGTGGGAAAGATACCTGGTATGGTTCAGTTCAGTTCAGTCGCTCAGTCATGTCCAACTCTTTGCGACCCCATGAATCGCAGCATGCCAGGCCTCCCTGTCCATCACCAACTCCCGGAGTTCACTCAGACTCACATCCATCAAGTCAGTGATGCCATCCAGCCATCTCATCCTGTAGTCCCCTTCTCCTGCCCCCAACCTTCCCAGCATCAGTCTTTTCCAATGAGTCAACTCTTCGCGTGAGGTGGCCAAAGTACTGGAGTTTCAGCTTTAGCATCATTCCTTCCAAAGAAATGCCAGGGTTGATCTCCTTCAGAATGGACTGGTTGGATCTCCTTGCAGTCCAAGGGACTCTCAAGAGTCTTCTTCAATACCACAGTTCAAAAGCATCAATTCTTCGGCGCTCAGCCTTCTTCACAGTCCAACTCTCACATCCATACATGACCACAGGAAAAACCATAACCTTGACTAGACGAACCTTAGTCGGCAAAGTAATGTCTCTGCTTTTGAATATACTATCTAGGTTGGTCATAACTTTTCTTCCAAGGAACAAGCGTCTTTTAATTTCATGGCTGCAGTCACCATCTGCAGTGATTTTGGAGCCCAGAAAAATAAAGTCTGACACTGTTTCCACTGTTTCCCCATCTATTTCCCATGAAGTGTTGGGACCAGATGCCATGATCTTCATTTTCTGAATGTTGAGCTTTAGGCCAACTTTTTCACTCTCCTCTTTCACTTTCATCAAGAGGGTCTTTAGTTCTTCTTCACTTTCTGCCATAAGGGTAGTGTCATNGAGGGTCTTTAGTTCCTCTTCACTTTCTGCCATAAGGGTAGTGTCATCTGCATATCTGAGGTTATTGATATTTCTCCCGGAAATCTTGATTCCAGCTTGTGTTTCTTCCAGTCCAGCGTTTCTCATGATGTACTCTGCACAGAAGTTAAATAAGCAGGGTGACAATATACAGCCTTGACATACTCCTTTTCCTATTTGGAACCAGTCTGTTGTTCCATGTCCAGTCCTAACTGTTGCTTCCTGACCTGCATATAGGTTTCTCAAGAGGCAGGTTAGGTGGTCTGGTATTCCCATCTCTCTCAGAATTTTCCACAGTTTATTGTGATCCACACAGTCAAAGGCTTTGGCATAGTCAATAAAGCAGAAATAGATGTTTTTCTGGAACTCTTGTTTTTTCCATGATCCAGTGGATGTTGGCAATTTGATCTCTGGTTCCTCTGCCTTTTCTAAAACCAGCTTGAACATCAGGGAGTTCATGGTTCACGTATTGTTGAAGCCTGGCTTGGAGAATCTTGAGCATTACTTTACTAGCATGTGAGATGAGTGCAATTGTGAGGTAGTTGGAGCATTCTTTGGCATTGCCTTTCTTTGGGATTGGAATGAAAACTGATCTTTTCCAGTCCTGTGGCCACTGCTGAGTTTTCCAAATTTGCTGGCATATTGAGTGCAGCACTTTCACAGCATCATCTTTCAGGATTAGAAACAGCTCAACTGGAATTCCATCACCTCCACTAGCTTTGTTTGTAGTGATACTTTCTAAGGCCCACTTGATGCAGTGCTAGGCTACCAAAAATATCCATGAGCAGAACTGAGTCCCTTGCTGCTCACGTGTACCTTGATGTGATGTTATAGCCTCCTGGCTGGGGGCTGGAGGTAGGGTCTCTGATCTTATCAACATTAGGATTTGGTGTCTCCCTAGTTCTCAGAGATAATCACCTCAAAGCTGAAGACAAATTTTAATAACAAATATTTCGAACATTTTTTACCATAATCTACAATAAAAAATCCATTTATGCTCCATCAGTGGTAACACACAATTGCACCGAAATATATAAAGCTGAAAGAAAAGATTAGCAAAATAAGAGTGACCCCCCCCCACTACAAGTGATGCCCTCTGATATTTTCTATTCTATTTTTATCTTACTTCATTTTTTTAAATGCTGGTGGCAACCCACTAAACTGATTTCAGGGTCATGTTAGAAAAACATGGCTTTAGAATTCAGTTAATTTTCATTTAATTCTCCCTGTCACCTTATGAGGTAGGAATTATTGTCGTCCCCATTTTATAGGAGAAAAATGAATCTCAGGCTTCACACACCAGATCTGATTTTTTTTTTTATTTCATTATTAAAAAAAAAAAAAAATGAGAGGAATTAGGAGACTCCAAAAGGCAAAGTCAGAGAAGTCCCAGAGATTTAATAATCAAGAAGGACCTGGGGAGAGAGGGAACATATGTACGCCTATGGCTGATTCAGGATATATGGCAGAAACCAACACAATATTGTAAAGCAATACAGTCTCTAATTAAAAGTAAATAAATTTTGAAAAATTTTTGAAAAGGAGGACCTTAGAGAAATAGAAAAATCAAGCAGAAAGATTAAGCTGTATGCTGTGGGGCATGCATATAAAGGCTCCCTTTTGTCCACCCTATGAAATCTGCAGTAAAATCTGCATGGCTCCTCACACCATGGGTGAGTGGTTTCTACCAGAAGGAACCAAATTTGTCATCCAAGTGACCCCAGCAGACTGACTCAAAGGGGATGAGGAAGTTGTTAATCCCTAAAGTCACATTCACGAACTTGAAACTCCCGTTCTCCAGACTTGTAGGGAAGGGTAATTGGTGGGAGAATGGGTAGGATTTCACATCCCGATCTATCTGACGATCAAGGCTGGCCTGGGAAACCTTGTCACTCACCTCTGCTACTTCCCAATTCATTATTAGTGAACTGACAAAAGCTCTGTATCTTCTCCGTAGGCGATGATCAGAGAGGACAAGAGACAGAAGCCTAGCTTAGGGATGTCAGTGGGAGAGGTTTGGTGTTTTAAGACACTGATGAACTTTGCTCCTAATTGGACCAGTCAGCTAAGCCTGATAAAACTGCATCTAATCAAGCTTCGCAGCCATCTGGTCTGGAGCAGAGAGCCTGGCAGCTTTCTACACAGCCCGGCACAGTCCAGCATAGCCTGGCCTGCACTTGTAGCATGTCTGGGCTGCATTCTAGGATGGCTGAGTCTATCCCCATCTCTCTGCGTCTTTTCCTTGAGTCTTCCACTTCCAGACTCCTAAAGAGAACCGGTGGAGTTGTGTCTGTTTATATAACCCAGAGGCAATGATTTCAAGTATTTGCATTGGGTGACTTTCTGCTTTCTCTAAAGTGTTTGGTGCAAGCCCAGTTGTTGAGTAATGTTTAAAGGCAAGGAGTCCTAGATTAGCATCACAAAAGTCAATTAACAAGTCAATTTCTTCCCTTGGTTTGTATTTGTATATTATTAATGAACTACAAAGCCTGCCAGTGCAGCAAATTAGCCTAGGTAACTGGGGATCAGAGTACAAATATTTTTTTCCCTTAATGGCCCCAAACTTTTATCTCATACTGAGAAAACTATATACAAGTACAGGGAGAGCTCCTTGCTTTGGCAGCCGCTGTGGAAGCACATTGGAGCAGCTCTGATAAATATTGATGTCTGTTTATCCAAATGCCACAGACCATGCTGGCAAGTCGCCACCCCCTCCCACCCTTGCATGGCCCTAACTGGCAGGACTCATTATGCAAGGCGGAGACATAGGAGCTTCAGCTGCCTTTGCTGAAGGACTTAGAGCCTTTGTTTTCTGAACATGCACGTTCACACACACACTCACAAATTAGGAGAACTAGTTGTCCTGATCTACAAAGGTCAAGAATAAGACACACAAAACAACAACAAAAGAAGCCTATTCCTATCTTTAATGGAAGGGTAGAAATATATTCTCTTATGTAAAAAAAGAATGGTAATTGGAAGATTCTGCCTCACTGAAATAACTGGCTTAGGAATGTGTGAATCCTGCCCAAAAGTGCCGCTTTGTTACAAAATCAATGCCTTTAAGAACTGAATTGTGCTGCGTGTGCGTGTGTGAGTGTGTGTATGTGTGTGTGTGTGTGTGTGCTCAGTCCCTCAGTCATGTCCAACTCTTTTAGATACCATGGACTGTAGCCCTCCAGGCTCCTCTGTCCATGGGATTCTCCAGGCACGAATACTGAAGTGGGTTGCCATGCCCTCCTCCAGGGGATCTTTCTGACCCAGGGAACAAACCCACATCTCTTGCATCTGTTGCATTGGCAGGGTTCTTTATCACTGCACCACCTGTACCAGAGCATAACATGAAGATGTTAGTAACCACCCACTCGGTATGTCACAATTGAGCAACGACTCTGTACAACGCAGTGTGAACTGTATCCTTCATCCAGTCTCCTCTCATCTATTACTAAGCAACATGATTCAGCTTCAAAATGTTTGGTATAAACAGAGTGTAAATTAATAAGGTCTGTGTATTCATTCGGAGAAGGCAATGGCACCCCACTCCAGTACTCTTGCCTGGAAAATCCCATGGATGGAGGAGTCTGGTAGGCTGCAGTCCATGGGGTCTCGAAGAGTTGGACACGACTGAGCGACTTCACTTTCACTTTTCACTTTCATGCATTGGAGAAGGAAATGGCAACCCACTCCTGTGTTCTTGCCTGAAGAATCCCGGGGACGGGGGAGCCTGATGGGCTGCCGTCTATGGGGTCGCACAGAGTCGGACACGACTGAAGTGACTTAGCAGCAGTAGAAGTATTCATTCCTTTAATGAATATTTATTGAATGCTTATCATGTGACTGCCAGGTGCCAGGCACAGAACAAAAACTGAAAAAGACACAGTCCCTCAAAGAGCCCGGTAGCTAGCTGGGGAAGCAGACAGATAGGAAAGCACTATAAAGTGCTTTTACACAAGAGAGGTGTAGCCCAGGCTCCCGGGACAGGTGGGAAGGAGAGGGCCATCAGGAATGGCCAGTGAAGGTCAATGTCCAGGGGAGAAGGCAGACGCTCCTACTAACGTCGCCTTCTAGGGTGATAAACTGACTCCTCCAGGTAGCCTTCTCAGACAAGCACATCATCAAATAGAAAAATCTCAGGTGTACATCTCCCCGTGCCCTAGGAATCCCACCTTCTCCCTTAGTTGTTGTCGTTCAGTTACTAAGTCGTATCCAAGTCTTTGTGACCCCACAAAATGCAGCACGCCTTTCCCTCAACATCTCCTGGAGTTTGCTCAAATTCATGTCCACTGAGTCAGTGATGCCATCTAACCGTCTCATCCTCTGTCATCACCTTCTCCTCCTGCCCTCAATCTTTCCCAGCATCAGGATCTTTTCCAATGAGCTGGATCTTCACATCAGATGGCCAAAGTACTGGAGCTTCAGCTTCAGCATCAGTCCTTCCAGTGAATATTCAGGGTTGATTTCCTTTAGAGACAAAATAAGACAAAGCAGTTCCTCATTTCAGAATAAATTTTCTTTCTGACAAAATCTGTTTTCTATCTGCCTAAAGCACCTTTATTTATTTTTTTAAGCTTTTTATTTTGTATTGGGGTATAGCCAATTAAAAACACTGTGACAGTTTCAGGTGAACAGTGAAGGAACTCAGACATACACGGACATGTATTCATTCTCCCTCAAACTCCCCTCCCATCCAGGCTTGCCTAGTCTTCTTTAGACTGAGCTCCTTGACACACTTTAGAGGATGTTGACCCTGAGGGAGCCCTGAGCGGTCAGGCCAGGGATGCCAGAGGCTCTAGTGAGAGTTACGTGGAGTCAGAGGCCTGGTGGAAAGCCGCATGCAACCTCTTGTATCTGTGGATGTGCAGAAAAGCAGCACATAACTGCCTGATGTCTCATTCCTTCACACGTCAGTCGGTCTGTGTGTATGAATGTCTCTACATCTCATGACTTTCTACCTGGATGGCATAATGAGTATCTACATGCAACGCTCCCTTTACCTGGAATATCCCCATCTCCCCACCTCTATCAGCTTCATCTAGTTAAACACCAACACATCTTCAGATCTCAGGGAAATGTGCCTTCTTCAGAGATGACTTCCCTGACTCCTCAGGCTAATTGCCCAAGTTATTCATACTCTCTGTGCCAAGCCCTCTCCTCCATGACCTTAGCTGTAGCTTGCAATTATGCGTTCATCTGGGTCATTTTCTTTTTTCTCTGCCTGTCTCTCCCATGGTCACAGGCTCCATGTGGGAAGCACAGAGTCCAGCTTATTCCTCTCTGTAATCCCAGCTCTTACCTGGTGCAGGTTCAATCCCTAAGAAGATCCCCTGGAGAAGGAAATGCAAGCCCCTCCAGTATTCTTGCCTGGAAAATCCCATGGACAGAGGAGCCTGGTGGGCTACAGTCCATGGGGTCACAAAGAGTCAGACACAACTGAGCGACTGAGCATGCATACATGCACAATCCTAGCTCTACTTCTGTGTATATCATGCACTCAGTAAATGCTCCTTGATTATTCAATGAATTTCAAGTAATGAGATTCTCTCCCAGAACTTGTTTCTCCTGTTCTGCCACACCACTGCTTGGCTTGGATTTCTGTTTGGTTTGAGGCTTTGTTTTGTGGATCAAAGGCATTATAGGCAAAGGCAAAGTCCTTCCACCTCCAAATATCTCCTGTGCCAGTTTGCCAAAAGGAGCCCTTCAAAGGAAGAATGCAAAAATAGTAAATAGGAATTTTTAAAAATTAAGATCTGAGTTCAAACAAGCCAAACATTTTGCCAAGAATAGCACACACCAGTTGTTTCAGAAGACTATCATAGACACAAATCAATAATGTTTTTCTTCCAATAGATTAACTTCATGTTTAAAACAAGAATCTAATGGACAGCTCTTTGCTTTCTCCCCTCTATGATATGATGCGGTTATACCATAGCGAGGAGTTTGAGGACACAGAAGGTTAGAAAGCTAAGGACATTGTCTAAAGCAGGAAAGAAGACTTGGAAAGAAGGTCAGATTCTCCCTGACCTGTCAAGTGGGATAGAATTGTTTATGCACTTGAAATGTGATGTGCAGACAAGTCACGTTGAAGGTGACTGTGTTGGCTGCACGTATGAAGAACCAGAGAAGGCCAGCCTGCTGATAGGGAGGATGACAAGAGGTCAAGTGTCCATGAACAAGACAGCCGCCCCATTCTCACCTTCCTGGATCCTGATCCTTGTCCCTTATGAGGCCAGCCTGAACTTTTCATCCTTGGAATCCATGATACCCCTTGTGTCTCCTGAGAAAATGCCCGCTCCTCACCTTTCTTGTTACCAAAGTTACTTTAAGTGAAGTGAAGTCCCTTTGAGTGAGTGAAGTCCCTCAGTCGTGTCCAACTTTTTGCGACCCTGTGGACTGTAGCCTACCAGGCTTCTCCATCCACAGGACTCACCAGGCAAGAATACTGGAGTGTGTTGCCATTTCCTTCTCCAGAGGATCTTCCCGACCCGGTGTCAAATCCAGGTCTCCCGCATTGTAGGCAGACACTTTACCCTCTGAGCTTTGAGTGTGTTTCTGTTCCTTATGTATTAGTTTCCTGTTACTGCTGTAACAGATTACCACAAACTGGGTGACTTAGAACAACAGAAATTGTTCTTTCACAGTTCTAGAGGTTAGAAGTCTGAAGTTAAGGTGTCAGGATGGCCAGACTCCTTCAGACGCCTCTAGGGGGAGAATCCTTTGCTTTTTCCAGTTTCTGCTGGCTCCTGGCATTCCTTGGCTTGTGGCCACATCACTCCAGTCTCTGCCTCCATTTTCACATGAACTTCTCTTCCGCCTCTCTCCCCATTTGTCACTTCTAAAGACATTTGCCATTGGATTAAGAGCCCACTTGGTTAATTCATGATCATCTCATCTCAAGATCTTTAACTTAATTCTTCTGCAAAGATCCCTTTCCAAATGAAATCACGTGTATAGTCACAGTGGGTTAGGACTTGGACATAGCTTTTTGAGGGTCGCCATTCAGCTCATTATACCTTGCAACCCACTGAGCCCGGGGTGAGTTGACCAAACATTCCTGATTAGGCTTGCAAAGTGTCAGTGACCAGTTGATAAACTGTTTCCAGATTCTAAAGAATGAATAAATGAAATAAAAGGCAATTTGTATTTTTTTTGGTAGGGGAAGTGCTTTGTGACCAGTTGTTCCTGAATATTCTGGGATGGAGTCAAGCCTTGGTCTGTCATATCTGAACTCACTGTCTTCTCTAGACCCTTCTGGATTTGTATTGATAATATAGTGTGGTGAATTGAGCATGTGCTAGGTATCAGACACTGTATTTGGCTCTTTGTGGGGCAACACCATGATCTTCTGAGGGTGGTTTTCGTATCCCCAGGAGTCACACTCAGATTGGTCTGGTGCAAAGTCAGCATTTTCATCACCAGGAAGACCTTTTGGAGATTTGGCACCTTTGAGGGCTGTGGATATTAGAGAAAAGAGAAGGACCTAGTATGGGCAGCCCCTACTGTGTGTCAGCTTCCCAGGTGGCACTAGCTAAAGAACCCGCCTGCCAGTGTAGGAGACACAAGAGATGAGGGCTTGATCCCTGGGTCAGGAAGATCCCCTGGAGGAGGGCACGGCAACCCCACTCCAATATTCATGCCTGGAGAGTCCCATGGACGAAAGAACCTGGTGGGCTAGAGTCCATAGTGTCGCAAAGAGTTGGACATGACTGAGGTGACCTAGCACACACACATTAGGAAGTGTCAAGCACTGTCTTTGGGTCATCACAGTTATCTCCTTTGATCTTTATAGATCCTCCCTGAGAGAGAAGGTGCAGAAATTCACGGGAGGCCAACCAGGCTAACCAGGTCTTTCCCTGGACATAACCTGCTGAAGTCAGTAGGACAAAGTCCCATGAGCTCCTGCTCATCAATGCCCAGGAGTTACCAGCCCCTACAGATCTATTTCTACCAACCTAAGGAAACACAACACAGGTAGACACCAGAGTGGCAGTTGTAAACTGAAGGTGAGAAAGCACTTCCTGAATTAGAATACTCTTCTCGCTGGAGAAGCTGCTAATACCACCTCTCAAGTTGTGGGCCTGGATGAGAACGGAAGTGAAGCAGCCTTCAAGGTCATGCCCCAAAGGGACGGCTTCTCCTGGTACATGTTTTGTCTTGGTAGTTTTCTACCCCAACCCCAGGAAAGAATTTATTTCCAAAAGCTTATTCTCATAGTTTCCCTCTTCCTCCTTATTGTCAGTGGAATTTTTCCCAACACACGGTACAGATCAAGATCATCACTGACCTCCCCCTTTATTCCTACTCACTAGCTCTACCCACACAGTCACCTAAGTCAGCCACCAGGACGTCATCCTCAGCTCTCTTGTGCCCAATCAGTCATCGAGTCCTGCTAGTGCTAAAGAACCCGCCTGCCAATGTAGGAGACATGGGAGATGAAGGTCGATCCCTGGTTCGGGAAGATCCCCTGGAGCAGGGAATAGCAACCCGCTCAAGTATTCTTGTCTGGAAAATCCCATGGACAAGAGGAGCCTGGAGGGCTACAGTCCATTGAATCACAAAGAGTCAGACACAACTGGGTGACTAACGCTTTCACTTTTCACGTTATTGCTTACATATGACCTCTGAACATGAACAGTAGGGGAAAGGAATAATGCAAAGCCATTTGCAGTGGTTTTGTGGTTAAACTTAGTAGGAAGTCTCTTGAAGGATCTTTTGCAAAGTAGAGAGTAGTTTCAAAGTAGAAGTTTTCTAACCTTCATAATACATTGGGGACATGTGTCAGATTTGTTCATTAGACAACATGGAGTATTAAGTGTTGAAGTAGGAATTTTTCCTTGGTCAAAGACATTTTGGTTCCTTTTCTTTAAGAATGAGACCCCACCCAAACCTACCCCCAGAAACCTTTGAAGTCAGTAAAGAACGTGGAAGAAGAAAGTCTGCCCAGCTAAGCAATTTTATGGAAAAAATCATACACTTGTCAGTCGAAGTCTTAATTACTCTCACTCTGATGGGAATAACCATAAAAAGTCATGTGGTCTAAACTGGACAGGATAGATGGTTTTGAATTATCTTCAGTCCAAAGATATTTCGGTCTGAGCCAGGAAGTGAGACACTGAAGATAAAAACATCTGAAACCCATGAGTACCTTCCACCTATTGATCAAAGGTATTAGAGGATGTAATGAGCCCAAGCGTGGTTTGAGGAAAGTAGCTTTAGCACAAATGAAAGCAGAATTTCCTGGGGCTGAATGAGCATCTTGGTCAATTTCTATAGAGTTCCAAGAAAAGAGAAGTTTTGACAGTTTACTTGATCAATGCATGTGTGTATAAAGCCTGATCAGGCTTTTAATAAACCATCGATTACTTGTCAATGAATCCAATAATTGTCTAAGCTCCTGTTCAGTATGTATAAGAAACACGCCCACACATGTGACTTATAATGTCAATAGTTGTACAATATCAGTGTGCTTATCTACCCACAGGAGTACGCATAAACCAAATGCATCCAAATCATTCATTCAACACACTTTGAATTCCTGGGCTGGAGTTACAAACACAGATAGAATGTGATCCCTGCCTTCAAGAAGCACAGTCATGTTGGAATGACAGGTATGTTAGCAAATTAAAAGTCCCTGTAGAGCGACTGAGTCAAGGATAGAAATTTGTACTGAGAAAAGGGAAGTCTGGAGGCAGGGGTGTCAGAAGGCTCGGAGAAGGAATTTCAAGAAAAAAGAGGGAAGCTGGCAGGAAGACCAGGGCACTCCATTATGAGAGAACTGCTCGTGCAAAGGCCCTGAGGTATAAAGTCTTAGTACTCAGGGGACTGCCGATGGTTAGGTATGATTAGTATTGAAACAGGGATGTATGATAAAGGTGAAGAAACATAGGGAGAGATCTGATCTTTTTTAAAATCAATATTTTTATTGAGGTACAGTTGATTTACAATGTTATATTAATTTTTGCTGTACAGCAAAATGATTATTATACATATATACATTCTTTTTCATTTTCTTTTCCATCAAAATCACAGAATTTTGAAGACAGCTCCCTGTGCTATACAGTAGAACCTTGTTGCTTATCCACTCTATATACATACATATACACATATCACCTGTTGCATCTGTTAATCCCAAACTCCCGGTCCATCCCTCTCCCACCCCACTTCCCTTTGGCAACCTCTAGTCTATTTTCAATGTCCCTGATTCTGTTTCATAGATAGATTCATTTGTGTCATATTTTAGATTTCACATATAAGTGATATCATATGGTTCTGTGTTTTTCTGACTTATTTCACCTCGTATGATAATCCCTAGTTGCATCCATGTTGCTGCAAATGGCATTATTTCATTCGCTTTTGTGGCTGAGTAGTAGTCCATTGTATATATGTAGCACACCTTCATCATCTATTACTAACCTCAGTAGACATTTAGAGGTCTTTGGTATTGTGAATAGTGCTGCTATGAACATAGAAGCGCATGTATCTTTTTGAATTACAGTTTTGTCTGGATATATGCTCAGGAGCAGGATTGCTGGATCATATGGTAATTCTATTTTTAATTTTCTGAGGAACCGCCATACCGTTTTCCACAGTGGCTGTACCAACTTAAGTCCAAACAGTATAGGAGGGTTCCCTTTTGTCCACACCAGGAGAGGTCAGATTTTTCACTCACTGCTTCAGATAGCATTGCAGACTCTACCATCTGAGCCACCAGGGAAGCCTCAGATAGCATTCAGTTCAGTTCAGTTCAGTTCAGTTCAGTCGCTCAGTCGTGTCTGACTCTTTGCGACCCCATGAATTGCAGCACACCAGGCCTCCCTGTCAGATAGCATTACTGAATACTTATTACTTACCAGGCAGGTACTTCTTGATACATCACTAAACAAGACAGATGCAGTTCCCGAGCTCATGGAGTTTATGTTCTGATGGGCTGAGACAGGATAAACAAGCTAATAAACTTAATTTCACATAGTGATGAGTGCTGTGAAGGCAATAATCAGGAGGCGAGACAGAGTAATGGGTTTGGAAAGCAGCTTAGAAAACATGGTCTGGGAAGGCTATTCTGAGATGAAGGCTGTTAAATGAGGCCAAGGATGAAAAGGCCAGAAATGAGGACTAAGGACCCTAGCCTTTCCCTTCTCCAGGGTATCTTCCCAACCCAGGGATCGAACTGGGGTCTCCTGCATTACAGGTGGATTCTTTACCAACTGAGCTATGAGGGAAGCCCCAGAAATGAGGACTAAGGACCCAAATGTGGAGGTTCTTATCATTTAGGGGACAGAGAAAGGAAGAAGAGGCAGCAAAGGAAACCAAAAGAAATAATCAGAGATTAAAGACAGGAGTTGGGAGAGGACAGCATAATGGAATCCAAGGGAAAAACAGACTACAAGGAGAAGAAAGGCCTCCACTCCATCCTTCTCCCTTCGCTCAGTGTTTCTAAAATAGATGGTTATCAGATTCCCAGGCAAAGACGGTGTATTAAGCCAAGCATCTGGTTTTCCTCCTCTTAAAAATCTCACTTAAAACTATATTAAAGAAAATTTTTCTAATACCTAAATCCACAAGGACAGAGAAAGTTGGCTAAGAGACAATATCGAAATTCTGGAAAGCAGATGTGTGTGTGTGCTAAGTCACTTCAGTCATGTCTGACTCTGCGACCATATGAATTGCAGCCCACCAGGCTCCTCTGTCCATGGGATTCTCCAAGCAAGAATGCTGGAGTGGGTTGCCAGTGGTTGCCAGTGGGTCCTCCAGGGGACCTTCCTGACCCAGAGATCAAACTGGCATCTTTTATGTCTCCTGCATTGGCAGGTGGGTTCTTTACCACTAGCACCACCTGGGAAGCCCAGAGAGCAGACAGATGAGTGTTAATTGACTTGACAAACACAAGGAAGCCAAATTCTAAATTGGCCATGGGGAATGTGGAGAAAATTCAAAAGACTCAGGAAATGGTGGCACCACATACCTTTAGAAATGAAAGTAAAGGTGGGAGATTAAAATTAGTTAAAATTGGGAGGACTTAGTTGAAAGCTGTGTGAGAAATAATTCCCTCCTCCCACTCCACATCACTACTCCTTTCTCACCCTGGCAGAGACTGGGATTATAATATTTGGAGGGAGTAAAACACAGCTGAGGGCATGAGTGCTATAGTAAAACAACTTAAAATTTGTAAATGGATGCAGCTGATCTCTGAATTCCTCCTGATTTCTGCTCTTACACAGTTCCCAGAACCCTGACATTCTGGTCTGTATCTTTAAGCCAGGAGAATCAAAGAACATTCTCTAAGGAATCTAACTTGCCTGAGAGGAAATATCTAATGATACAGCATGAGCAATTACTCTAATGGTGGCTGATTCAGATCATTCTACAGACAGTTCAAAATCTAGAAGCAGACTAACATACACAAAGTTCCTATCAGCTTCCTGGCCCACCTCTCTTAAATATATGCGACAAGCAGGATCACCTGACTCCTGAGAAATAAACACTCACATTTATGGTCAACTGATTTTTGAAAAGGGCACAAGACAATACAATGGAGGAAAGGACAAAGTGTTTCCTACAGCTGATTTGGGACAACTGGATATCTACATGAAAAAGAATGAAGCTGGACCCCTACCTCACACCATACACAAAAGTCTACTCAAGGTGGATTATGTACTATGTACATGTAAGAGCTAAAACTATAATTCCTACAATAAAATATAGGGGTAAGTCTTCATGACCTTGGGTTAGGCAATGATTTCTTAAGTAATGATGCAAAATGCACAAGAAAACATATAAATTTGACTTCATCCAAATTGAAAACTTTTATACTTCAATGGACACTATCAAGTAAAAGTGAAAGTGAAAGTCACTCAGTCGTGTCCGACTCTTTGCGACCCCATGGACTGTATAGTCTATGGAATTCTCCAGGCCAGAATACTGGAGTGGGTAGCTTTCCCTTCTCCAGGGGATCTTCCCAACCCGGGGATTGAACCCAGGTCTCCCGCATTGCAGGCCGATTCTTTACCAGCTGAGCCACAAGGGAAGCCCAAGAATACTGGATTGGATAGCCTGTCCCTTCTCCAGCAGATCTTCCCAACCCAGGAATTGAACCAGGGTCTCCTGCACTTCAGGCAGATTCTTTACCAACTGAGCTATGAGGGAAGCCCAATCATCAAGGAAATGAAAAGACAACTCACAGAATGGGAGAAAATATTTGCAAATCATATATCTGAGAAGGGACTTATATCCAGAAACACAAAGAACTCTTGTAAATTAATAATAAAAGACAAGTACCCCAATTTAAAAATAGACAAAGGATTTGACAAGATATTTCTCAAAAGAAGATCATCATTAGATGTGAGGGAAATGCACATCAAAACCATAAAGAGATCCTACCTCCCACTCATTAGGATGGCTAAAATCAAGAAAACAAGCAATGGCAAGCATGTAGAGAAACTGGAACCCATATGCACTGCTGGTGGAATGTTAAATGGTGCAACTGCTTTGAAAAACAGCCTAGTAGTTTCTCAAAAGTTTAAACATAGAGCTACCATAAGATCCAGCAACTGTAGTCATAAGTATATATTCAAGAGAAATGGAAACATATGTCCACACAAGCATTTGTACACACTGTTTCATAGCAACATTATTTGTCATAGCCAAAAAAGCAGAGAAACCTAAATGTCTAACATCTGCTAAATGCATAAACAAATTGTATATTCATACAAGGGAATATTATTTGGTCCTAAAAAAGAATAAAATACTCATAAAGGCTATAGCATGGATGAATCTTAAAGGCTTTATGCTGAGTGCAAGTTGTTCAGTCACTGATTCACTTCCAACTCTTTGTGACTCCATGGACTGCAGCATGCCAGGCTCCTCTGTCCTCCACTATCTCCTAGAGTTTGCGCACATTCATGTCCATTGAGTCAGTGATGTTATCTAATCATCTCATCTTCTGCCGCCCTCTTCTTTCGCCTTCAATCCTTCCCAGCATCAGGGTCTTTTCCAATGAGTCAGCTCTTCACATCAGGTGGCCAAAGTGTAGCCAGTGACAAAAAAACACATATTGTGTCATTTCTTTTACATGACATATCCAGATTAAGCACACAGATAGAAGATGATTCGTGGTTGCCTGGGGTTGGAGTGAGAGGAAATGAAGAGTGATTGCTAATGGGCATGAGGTTCCTTCTTCAGGTGATAAAAACGTTCTAAAATTAAATTATGGTGATGGCATCACAACTCTGAATATATTAAAACTAATCAACTGCACAGTTTAAATGGATGAATCTTATGGTATGTGAAAAAAAATTTCAACAAACCTATTAAAAATCTCACTAATCATAAAGATATCAACAAAATATAAAACATAAAGATAGGCCAATATCTTCCTAGTACTACAGTATGTTTCCCCAGCTTGTTATTCAAGACCCTCTTGGCACTTTCTCAACTTGTAATAATCTTGTAAAGCCGGTTGGTCTTCAAAAGATGAAGCAAGACAAAGTTTTGTAATTAGAGGGAAGAAGTACTTCTAAGTTCAGAGGTCAGGTTTTTACTCAATAGGAAAGGGTAGGTCAGAAAATATTGTTTTACAACATCTTAAAACTAACTTTTAACACATGCTTATTAACTGTTTGCATGGTGTTAATAAGCTTTATTTGCCTTTCTGAAGAATCTGAGGAGTAAGAAGAATAAAGATGCTTAGCCAGGGTTCCCACTGAATTTTTCTTCACTAATGTTGATTATTTGGTTCTCTGGATGTGAGCGGGTAGGCAGCAAAGAGCCAGTATGTCAAGGTGCTCACCAGGTTGGAATCCAGACACTTGAACCTGGATTCGTTTTCTTCCTTTGCCACTTAGTGGCTGTGTGACCTTCTGCATGTTGCTTAGCCTCTCTGTGCTTCCATTTCCTCTCTGTAAAATAGGAATTCTATCTCCATCCCATGAACAGAGGAGCCTGGTGGACCCCAGGCCATGGGGTCGTAAAGAGTCAGACACGACTGAAGCAACTTAGCACGCGTGCATCCTGATCCAGTTTTTATCTGAGGGCCTAGCCCATTGCAGTTACCTTTGTTTTAAAAAAGCTTTTAACAGGCGCTTTTGAGCAATATATCTTGGTTACTTTGTCCTGATTTAAAAAATAGTGTTGGCATTTTCTGCAGATCAGTATCTTATTCCTGTTTCATTAGTTCTGGTTTATTTTGATGTGTTTATTATTGAGTTACTTGTCCAAGTTCTTCCTTGAAACTCTGCTATCAATCAGGAAATAAAGAATTAAAGCATTTGATTGCTATGTATTTTGTTACTGAACAGTTGTGGCTCTACTGCTGCTTAGCTAAAAAATAGAGTGTAGAGGGGGTGGGGGGCAGTAAGGGACCGTAAGGGCAGGCGGCATTATACAAATTTCCTTTTAAAGGTCCCAGGTGGCACCACTCATAAAGAACCCACCTGCCAATGCAGGAGATGAAAGAGACACAAGTTTGATCCCTGGATTGGAGGATCCCTTGGAGTAGGAAATGGCAACCCACTCTAGTACTCTTGCTTGGGAAATCCTATGGACAGAGGAGCCTGGCAGGCTATAGTCCACGAGTTCACAAAGAATTGGACATATAATGAACACATATACATTATGCATTCACTCCAGAAATTCTCTGGGGGTTGAGTAAGAATCTTTGTCACAATGCAAATATTTCTTGGCCATCAATAGTACATAAACAATAATAATTAAGTTCAGTTGTCCTTGATATTTTGCCAACTTTTAGCCACGTAAAAACTAGAATGTGCAGATTTTTTTAAAGCTTTGCCATTGTGAATCCATATTCATAATGCAGAAAGAGAAGACAAATCCTGTTTAACAGCCTGATTTATAATTTCAAGTCCACATATTTTAAGACTGGGCCCCACTGCTTCAATCAGATAATCAGATTATTCTTTTCCTGAAGTTTAGCTAGTAATAACTTACTGACACCAAGCATGTGTCAGACTTCCTATTAAGTACTCTCCACATATTGCCTTATTAAATCCTCTTAATAGTCTTGTGTCACCAGTAATTTTATTATCCTTGCTTTACAGAGAGGACTCTGGGGTTTGTAGAGTTTAAGTGACTTGCTCAAGGTCATATAACCTCTAAGTCTTGGAGCTGGGATCTGACTCCAGGAGACCAGAGTAACTTTGGGAAAGTGTAGTTAGGAGAGGCAACTTTGATGCACAGTGCCATGGGGAACTTGGACAGAGGAAGATGATGTGGGAGGGTCAAGGTATAGGGAGAAAGGGCTGCAAGGACACGATCCATTGGACTTTGCAGTCAGACCGGAGATTTGAGGTCCCTTCCAGGGAGCATCCCCAAGCACCAAGGACTACCAGATATCTGAACAGGTGGGCAGGAGTGCCAGTGTTGCCAGCTTTTCATATTCTCCTGCCTTTAACACACACAGGGAAGAAGAATGTCCCATGTAACTGTGTTACTCTTAGATGCTCATTCTGAGGTCTGATTTCTTCTTTCCTTCCTTTCTCTCCCTCTCCCCTTCTGTCTCTGTCTCTCTCTTTCAGGAAATACACACTGAGTTAATACTATGCACTAAGAACTATGCCTGGTTCAGGACAAAACAGACAGAACCTCACCCTTATGTCCAGAGGAGAGACAGAGAGCAGACTAACAAGAAAAGACTGAAAATTGCCATGATGATCCAAAATGCCATGAAGGAGAGGTAGGTGCTCTGGAAAAGTGGGAACTAGGGGAATCTGGCGCAGTCTCAGGGTGAAGTGGAAGTTGCTCAGTCGTGTCTACTCAGGCCAGAATACTGGAGTGGGAAGCCTTTCCCTTCTCCAGGGGATCTTCCCAACCCAGGGATCGAAACCAGGTTTCCCGCATTGCAGGGAGACTCTTTACCAGCTGAGCTACAAGGGAAGTAGGGACAAATTCCCTGAGGCAGTGACATGTCAGCAATGACCTAGGTGGTAGTAGGGGTTAACCGTACAAAGGCTCGGGAGAATGTTTCAGGCTGGGAGCCCTTTAAGGAAAGAGCCCTGTGGATTGGAGCAAGAAGATTCTGAGAGGAGGCTAGTGAGGCTGGATTGTGAATAGAGGGCAAAGTTCCAGATCTTCCAGACCAGGAAGTAGGCAAATTATGGCCCCTTGTTTATTTTTGTAAATATAGCTTTCTTGGAATACAACAACATTTGTTTATCTACCGCCTGTGGCGGTATTTGGCTACAATGGCAGAGTTGAGTAGTTACAATAGAGAACTCACGGCCCACAAAATCTAAAATATTTCCTTTCTGCTCCTTTACAGAAAAAGTTTGCAGACCCTTGATCCAGGGGGAGTTTCCAAATGAAACCAGTGCTGGGCAAACAAAAAAAATATCCAGTGACATAACTATGCCTGCTATATCTATGCTGGCCAGGCCAGTACCCACACGCTTTGTAGAGGAAGCCTCTTCTGCTCCTGTGGCCAGAGCCGAGTAGACCAGAGATCAGTCCCAGAGCAGCCTGCAACAACTTCAGTTGAACCCAAGAGAGGCTGAGCAACACTGAGATGACTCAGCACAAATGCGGGGCGAGGGGGCTTGAGGAGCTAACCAATCAGACCTTCTTTTTTGGAAATATAAGTGCCAAGTCAGCAAAATAAGGAGGGCTATTTGCACTCAGATTGACAAGGCCAACATTAGTTAGAAAAGTGTCTTGGTTTCTAAATACGTAGCTCACCCTACATCCCAGGGTGTAAACAGGAATCCACACAGTAAATACCTCCTTGACTGATGGAAAACCACACTTGACTCTTCCTCCTAAGGAATTTGCCTGTCTTGATCACTATAGTCTGATGCCCTGGGAATATCTTCCTCTGCCTTTTCAAGAGAAAATGTTTCCGTTTTTGAGTTTTATTTTATTAATTTGATTGCGCTGGGTCTTACTTCCAGCACACAGGATATTTAGTTGCAACATGTGGCATCTAGCTCCCTGACCAGGGGTTGAGCCCCAATCCCTCTGCATTGGGAGCTCAGAGGCTTAGACACTGGACTACCAGGGAAGTCCCTATCTTTGAATTTTAGACAGCAAGAAATGAGCTACTTTTCTGGCAAGGAATATGGTTAAAAGAAGGACTCCCTTACTGAAAGAGAATTTAAACACTTCAATAGGTGGTTAGGAAAATGTAACCACAAGACATTTTAGGGAAGGTAACTGAAATAAAGCTAAGCACCACGGAATTAGTAACCCACTGGCAGCTGGGCAGAAGTCCTGAGTTCAAGTCCCTGCTGGGACACCAGGGCAAGTCACTTCTTTCTTCTGGAAAACAAAGTTTCAAGTCATTCATTCCTTCTACAAAGCTGTGGATTAATGGCTGGGATTAAAAGGGTGGCTGAAGAGTGAATGAGGTGGAAAGTGGAAGATGATAGGCGACAGGGACCAGGTCATCTGGAAACTTGGACTTCACTGTTCAGCTTCCACCTTGCCTGAGACAGGGAACTGTATGAGTTTCTTGTGGCTCTTATACCAAATTAATCACAAACAGTGACTTAACATAAATTTATTCTCTTACAGTTCTGGAGGTCAAAAGCCCAACTTTCAGCAGTCTCACTGGATGGAAATTAAAGTGTTCCTTTCTGGAGGCCTTCTCCATTGGAGAAGGAAATGGCAACCCACTCCAGTATTCTTGCCTGGAGAATCCCATGGACGGAGGAAGGCTACAGTGGGCTACAGTTGCAAAGAGTCGGACACAGCTGAGCGACTTTACTTTCACTTTCTGGAGGCCACCACAATTCGTGCGCTTGGCCCTCTTCCATCTTCAAAGTCAGCAATAGTGAACTGAGTCTTTTCTCCCATCACGTCATTCTGATCTTCTGTCCTGCCTCCCTCTTCCACTTAGAAAAAAGAAACAACTTCTGTTTGGTTATTTGACTGTGCCAGGTCTTAGTTACAGCACGTGGGATCTTAGGTGGCTGCACACAATCTCTTAGTTGTGGCCTGTGGGATCTAGTTCCCTGACTAGAGATCAAACCCCGGTATCAGGAGTTCAGAGTCTGAGTCACCGGACCACCAGGAAAGTTCCCTCCCTCTTCCACTTTTAAGGACTCTTACGATCATCCTGGACACAACTGGATAATCCAGAATAATATCCCTCTCTTAAAGGAAGCTGAATAGCAACCTTAATTCCATCTGCAACATTGATTCCTTTTTGTTGTATGACATAATTTATGGAAGGGTCCTGGGGATTAGGATGTGGACATATTTGAAGGGGTCACTATTCTGCCCACCAAGGTACCACTGGTGGTTTTGAGCACTTGAGTGAAACAATCAGACTTATGCTTTAATGCACAGGGGCATCTGTGTTTGAACAGACATCAGGGTGGCCAGGGAAGAAAGAGGCCAGTGAAGAGTCTGCTCTGAAAATCCAGGCCCAATATGGTGCTTGAAACAGGATGTTGAATTGGTAAAATTTCAAATATATATTGAAGATAGAACCAACAGGATTGATCAACAGAGCAGATGTAGATATATGCAAAAGAAAGGTGTCAAGGACAACATGAAGCTTTTGGCTTGAGTACCTGGAAGAACAGAGGCACCATTAATAAAGGGCCACCCGAAGAACCAGTAGTGGTAAATATCAGCTTAGTTTTGCACAGTATTAATATGTGAAGCCATGTGGTTGAATTAGATCACCTAAGGGGTGAATCACTCACCTAAAGCCAGACATCCTGGAATGTGAAGTCAAGTGGGCCTTAGGAAGCATCACTATGAGCAAAGCTAGTGGAGGTGATGGAATACCAGTTGAGCTATTCAAATCCTGAAAGATGATGCTGTGAAAGTGCTGCACTCAATATGCCAGCAAATTTGGAAAACTCAGCAGTGGACACGGGACTGGAAAAGGTCAGTTTTCATCCCAATCCCAAAGAAAGGCAATGCCAAAGAATGCTCAAACTACCGCACAATTGCACTCATCCCACATGCTAGTAAAGTAATGCTCAAAAGTCTCCAAGCCAGGCTTCAGCAATATGTGAACCGTGAACTTTCAGATGTTCAAGCTGGTTTTAGAAAAGGCAGAGGAACCAGAGATCAAATTGCCAACATCCAATGGATCATCGAAAAAGCAAGAGAGTTCCAGAAAAACATCTCTTTCTGCTTTATTGACTATGCCAAAGCCTTTGACTGTGTGGATCACAATAAACTGTGGAAAATTCTGAGAGAGATGGGAATACCAGACCACCTGAACTGCCTCTTGAGAAACCTGTATGCAGGTCAGGAAGCAACAGTTAGAACTGGACATGGAACAACAGACTGGTTCCAAATAGGAAAAGGAGTACGTTAAGGCTGTATATTGTCACCACACTTATTTAACTTATAAGCAGAGTACATCATGCAAAATGCTGGGTTGGATGAAGCACAGCTGGAATCAAGATTGCCGGGAGAATTTTCAATAACCTCAGATATGCAGATGACACCACCCTTATGGCAGAAAGTGAAGATAGATGTGTATAAGAGACAGGCCTTTGACTGTGTGGATCACAATAAACTGTGGAAAATTCTGAAAGAGATGGGAATACCAGACCACCTGACCTGCCTCTTGAGAAACCTGTATGCAGGTCAGGAAGCAACAGTTAGAACTGGACATGGAACAACAGACTGGTTCCAAATAGGAAAAGGAGTACGTTAAGGCTGTATATTGTCACCCTATTTATTTAACTTATATGCAGAGTATATCATGAGAAACGCTGGGCTGGATGAAGCACAAGCTGGAATCAAGATTGCCAGGATAAATATCAATAACCTCAGATATGCAGATGACATCACCCTTATGGCAGAAAGTGAAGAAGCACTAAAGAGCCCTTTAATGAAGTGAAAGAGGAGAGTGAAAAAGTTAGCTTAAAGTTCAACATTCAGAAAACTAAGATTATGGCATCCGATCCCATTACTTGTGGAAACAGTGGCTGACTTTATTTTTGGGGGCTCCAAAATCACTGCAGATGATGATTGCAGCCATGAAATTAAAAGATGCTTACTCCTTGGAAGGAAAGTTATAACCAACCTAGATAGCATATTAAAAAGCAGAGACATTACTTTGTCGACTAAGGTCCGTCTAGTCAAGGCTATGGTTTTTCCAGTGGTCATGCATGGATGTGAGAGTTGGACTGTGAAGAAAGCTGAGTGCTGAAGAATTGATGCTTTTGAACTGTGGTGTTAGAGAAGACTCTTGAGAGTCCCATGGACTGCAAGGAGATCCAACCAGTCCATCCTCAAGGAGATCAATCCTGGGTGTTCATTGGAAGGACTGATGTTGAAGCTTAAACTCCAATACTTTGGCCACCTGATGTGAAGAGCTGACTCATTTGAAAAGACCCTGATGCTGGGAAAGATTGAGGGCAGGAGAAGAAGAGGACGACAGAGGATGAGATGGTTGGATGGCATCACCGACTCGATAGACATGGGTTTGGATGAACTCCAGGAGTTGGTGATGGACAGGGAGGCCTGGCGTGCTGTGGTTCATGGGGTCCCAAAGAGACGGACACGACTGAGCGACTGACTGGCTGAAGAAGTGAATATAAAAACAAAAGAGGTGAATGTGCGCTGGGACCCCACTGTTACACTGATTCCCAACAGTCGATCTGGATCCACCAGTAGATCTCAAGGGCTTACAAACTTCAAGCCTCTTGCAGTTGCAGCCTATCATTCTCCCCCCCAGTTACCTTCCCCTGCTTTGCAGGGAAGTACAGCCAAGGGCAGTGTCTCTCCTCTCAGTCTAATGGGGCATTCTGGTATCAGCGCTGCCTCTTCTCTAGCCTCTTCCTTCAAACAAGTGGTCTCAAAGTTTCAGAAAAATAAGGCAGCTCTCTCTCACCAAGAGTGGAGAGGATGACATGTGAATATATCATTCATTTAATAACTATCAGTTGAGCACTTACTACATTCCAATCTCTACGTTGACTGGGAAACACTGTGGTTTATAAGACACATTGTACAGGTGATGACAAAGAGACGTGATGAACCTATATCACGATTGAATCCCATGGGTTTGCAAAAGAGTTGGACATGACTTAGCGACTAAACAACAACAGAGACCTGAGAAATAGCTAGATAGCTTAAGGGATATATTTCTCTAAGGCAAAAGAGGTCAAGAGGTGGGACTGCAAGGTTGTATATAGCTTCAGCATCAGCAGTGTTCTAAGATTCTTCTTTCTGTTTAACTATCTTCAGTGCATTCTAAACTCTACGGTTTTCTCCATATTTTGTGATATTTGCATTATTTTGTATCATTTTTAAAAATGGTTAGTAGGTTACTCACAAAGTCTCCACATTCGCATGCTTTGGCTTTCTCATCTTATTTGATCCCTCACCAAGAGGAATTCAGAATTTAACAGCAGAAGTGGTTCACGCCTCTATCTGGCTGATGAGAATGCTGGTCTTATTTGTACCCCATCTTCCAGTATTCAACTGCCTTTCCCCTTGAAATGGATACTTCTCAGGAAGGCTGGTGGGGCAGATACATTCCAATGACATCATTTGAAACTCATTAAAAGGTCAGCAGGCTGGCTAAGTACTCCTTCAAAAACATACTCAGAATCATAAATGTTGAGAGCTGGGGGTCAAAGGTTCTCAGACTTTTGAGTTTCTGTGAACTAGCATTAATATTTTTAAAAGGTTGCTGAATTTCTATTCTTCCAGAAAATGCCATTAAAAATAATAAGCTTCTAGGAACAGTATCACCTCCCACAATGCACAGGACATCCCTCATAACAAAGAATTTTCCAGCTCCAAATGACAACAGTGCCAAGGTTCAGAAACCCTGGGTTAGCTGCCCTTAATGAAAGGCAAAAAAGAGAAGCCCCCAACCTGGCAAACATTTGCATTGGCAGACACTGTTGAAATGTGGGAGTGGGTTGGCCAGATGGGCTATGATGAGGTCAGCTAGACAGGGGGTAGACTGGCTATCCCAGGCCTGGGCAGCGTGGAGGGACAGAGCCAACGCTTATGGACATCTTGATTTTAAAATGGGATAAGGCACACAAAATCTGTAACACTAAGCCTGACACATGGGCTTTCCTGATGGCTCAGCAGTAAAGAAACTGCCTGCAATGCAGGAGACACCGGTTCAATCCCTGGGTTGGGAAGATCCCCTGGAGAAGGAAATGGCAACCCATTCCATCATTCTTGCCTGGCAAGTCCCATAAACAGAGGAGCCTGGCAGGCTACAGTCCATGGGGTGGGCAAATATTAGAACATGACTGAGCATGAGCACGAATGAATGAATCTTAGGGGACAAACTCTGCTGGGCACCTGATCAGCCCTATATAATGGACTGAGAAGATTTGAGGTTCTCAGAGGTAATCTGAGGAGTAAGGATGAGGTAGGAGGGCAGAACAGGGAAGAGCCTGCAAGATAGAGTCTGACTGAGACTCCCAGGAAAATCATCAACTTGTGTGTGGGGGAGGGAAGTGGGCGAAGAATATTTTAAGATGCATAATGCATTAACGCACAATTTGAAGTATCTCAGTAATGTGAAGATTACTCAATCTTCCACCTCACCTCCAGCTTCTGTGATGTTTAGTACAATGTGAACGTGTTATTAGCTCAGTCCTGTCTGACTCTTTGTGACCCAATGGACTGTAGCTCACCAGGCTCTTCTTGTCCATGAAACTTCCCAGGCAAGAATACTGGAGTGGGTTGACATTTCCTTCTCCAGGGGATCTTTCCTACCCAGGGATCGAACCCAGGTCCTCTGCATCGCAGGCAGATTCTTTACCCTCTGAGTCATCAGGGAAGCCTTACTACAGTGGTGCAGGAGTATTACAAAGGTTTTTGGTGGATATTAAGGGTCTACATTTCCCACTGGGGTTGAAACGGTGTAGAACTGAGACAGCAGCCCAGAAGCAGAGGCAGGAGTCAGAGGGGATCACAGGAAAAGAGGCTGCTTGGAGCGCCCAGATATCCCTGCAGGGTTCTGGACTTCCACAGGATGTGGAATATGGTTCTGAGCCTAGTTCTCTCATCAGGATTACATTTTCATAGTAAAGGAGCCATTCTGGTCTCATACTTGGGCATGCTGCTGCTGCTGCTAAGTTGCTTCAGTCGTGTCTGACTCTGTGGGACCCCACAGATGGCAGTTTACCAGGCTCCTCCATCCCTGGGATTCTCCAGGCAAGAACACTGGAGTGGGTTGCCATTTCCTTCTCCAATGCATGAAAGTGAAAAGTGAAAGTGAAGCTGCTCAGTCGTGTCAGCCCACCAGGCTCCTCCTCGTCCATGGGATTTTCCAGGCAAGAGTACTGGAGTGGGTCGCCATTACCTTCTCCGACTTGGGCATAAGTAAGTAAGATGAGATCAGCTTGGTTCCAAAGTTCTATACCTGCTCCAGCTGGGTCAGAATTCTGTTTTCGTTCTAGACTCACCCAGACTCAGAACAGTCGCTGGCTTGGGGATCTTCCAGGACTAGAGAGGAGCCCTGCCCTGGCCCCTTAAGGCCATCCAGAACCAACAAGACCTTTAAGTATGGGGTGTTCTGACCTTGGTGATTGCAGCCATGAAATTAAAAGACGCTTATTCCTTGGAAGAAAAGTTATGACTAACCTAGATAGCATATTCAAAAGCAGAGACATTACTTTGCCGACTAATGTCCGTCTAGTCAAGGGTATGGTTTTTCCTGTGGTCAAGGGTATGGTTTTTCCTGTGGTCATGTATGGATGTGAGAGTTGGACTGTGAAGAAGGCTGAGCGCCGAAGAATTGATGCTTTTGAACTGTGGTGTAGGAGAAGACTCTTGAGAGTCCCTTGGACTGCAAGGAGATCCAACCAGTCCATTCTAAAGGAGATCAACCCTGGGATTTCTTTGGAAGGAATGATGCTGAAGCTGAAACTCCAGTACTTTGGCCACCTCATGCGAAGAGTTGACTCATTGGAAAAGACTCTGACGCTGGGAGGGATTGGGGGCAGGAGGAGAAGGGGACGACAGAGGATGATGAGATGGCTGGATGGTATCACAGATTCGATGGACGTGAGTCTGAGTGAACTCCGGGAGTTGGTGATGGACAGGGAGGCCTGGCGTGCTGCCAAAGAGTCGGACACGACTGAGCGACTGAACTGAACTGAATTGATTCTCACCTTTAGTTCAGAAAACTAAGATCACGGCATCTGGTCACATCACTTCATGGCAAACAGATAGGGAAACAGTGGAAACAGTGACAGACTATTTGGGGGGGGCTCCAAAATCACTGCAGATGGTGACTGCAACCATGAAATTAAAAGATGCTTGCTCCTTGGAAGAAAAGCATGACCAACCTAGACAGCTTAAAAAGCAGAGACATTACTTTGCTAACAAAGTCCATCTAGTCAAAGCTATGTTTTTTCAGTAGTCATGTATGGATGTGAGAGTTGGACTATAAAGAAAGTTGCATGCCGAAGAATTGATACCTTTGAACTGTGTTGTCGGAGAAGATTCTTGAGAGTCCCTTGGACAGTAAGGAGATCCAACCAGTCCATCCTAGAGGAAATCAGTCCTGAATACTCAATGGAAGGACTGATGCTGAAGCTGAAACTCCAATACTTTGGCCACCTGATGCGAAGAACTTGGGTCATTTGAAAAGACCCTGATTCTGGAAAAGACTGAAGGCAGGAGAAGGGGACAACAGAGGATGAGATGGTTGGATGGCATCACAGACTCGATGGACATGAGTTTGAGTAAACTCCGGGAGTTGGTGATGAACAGGGAGCCAGGGCGTGCTGCAGTCCATAGGGTCCCAGAGTCCAACACGACTGAGCGACTGAACTGAACTGAACTGATCCGTGTGGGAGTAGGGGCAGATCTTTGTGTTGTCCCTGTGGTTGGAGCACAAAAGCATTTATGATGTAACCAGACGGCAAGGGGAGTAACATTGTTGCTGGGCAACCTGGCTTCATTAACTCTATGGCTTTCCTCAAGGGGCTGCTGCTGCTGCTGCTACCCTGGGCACAATTTCCTGAAGTCTTTCCTCCCCTCCCCTCCCCTTTCTCAACTCCCCCTTCCTGTGCCCCAGGGAACCAGTCAGCCCCCCTCCACCTCTAGCAATCTTGTTATCCTAGTGCAGAGTGGTGACCGAGGACTTAGGGTTTAGTTTTAGACAAACCAGTCTCCATTGTGTAACCTGGCAACTTCCTTTGCCTCTGCGCCAGCGTTTGCATTTGTAAAACGGATGGTGGCTAACTAAAATTGTCTCTTAAATGGCCTAAATGTGGCAATACACTCAGGGGTTTAAAGCATTCCAAGAGCTTGACGGTGACTTCCAATCATCTGGCAAGTTCATCTCACTCCTCATTCATTCCTTGTAGCGGTTCTTTTCTGTCCTTCTGGTTTAAATCTCAAATATCTATCTAGGTAGTAAAGTTAGTTCGCATCTGACGCTTTTTTTTTTTTTTTTTGGTCTGTCCCTCCTTCCCAGGGCCCACCCTCTGCGGACGCAGAGCGTCTCTTGGTCAGACCGATGGTCGGTTACGGCAGTCTCCGAGGCAATGCAATCTTGTCTTCGGCTTGGAAAGTCTCCGAACCGCTAGCTCAGATCTTCTGCGGCGCTGCCCTGCATGGAAAGCCGCCAGCCCATTCTTAGGGGCGCGAGTGGAAGAATCAGACTGCAGCAGAGGTAACAGACAGGGACCGAGGCCAATGAAGGGGGATGGGCGCATTAGAAGATAACGGGATGACCGGGATCAAGAACACGCCGCCACGCCCTCTCCGCCCGGCCTCTTCTCCTCCAGCCGGTGGCCCCGGTTATCCTCCTAGATCCGGACAGCGGCTTACGAAGTGACAGCCACGTGGACTGCGGGGGACTAGAATGTTGCCGTGGGGGGCGGGGCTGGAAGGGCGCCCGAGAGGTGAAGAAGGACCCGCGTACGCATGCTCGGGCGCCGGCTGCCAAGCGACGCCGCCGGGAGCGAGTACGCTCCTGACGTCACGCGCCGCTCGTCCAATGAGCGGCGGTCGGAGGGAGGTGCCGTTCCGCCCCCTCCCGCCTCCGCCGCCGCCTCCGCCGCCACCACGGCAGCCGCCTCCGGGAGTGTCTGAGGGGGCGCGGGGCCGCCGCAGGGTCGGGCGCCGCATCGCGCGGTCCGGAGCCGCCGGACGAGGCCCAGCGTGCCGCTTGCTGCGACTCCCGCCGCCCGATGTCCTCAAGATGGAGGCAGCGGGGAGGGCGGCGTGAAGAAAGCGGCGCTGTGGGCGCTGGGGCAAGGGCCCGGGCGTCCCGGGCGGAGGCGGCGGCGGCGGCGGCGGCGGGATGGGGCTGCTTCTCATGATCCTGGCGTCGGCCGTGCTGGGCTCCTTCCTCACGCTCCTCACCCAGTTCCTGCTGCTCTACCGCAAACAGCCCGAGCCGCCGCCGGACGAGGCCGCCCGCGCGGCCGACGGCTTCCGCTACATCAAGCCGGTGCCGGGCCTGCCCCTGAGAGAGTACCTTTATGGCGGCGGCGGCGGGACTGAGGAGCCCTCTGGCGGGCCCCCCGAGGGCGGCGCGACCCCGGCCCCCGAGACCCCCGCCCCGCCGACGCGGGAGACCTGCTACTTCCTCAACGCCATCATCCTGTTCTTGTTCCGGGAGCTGCGGGACACCGCACTGGCCCGCCGCTGGGTCACCAAGAAGATCAAGGTGGAGTTCGAGGAGCTGCTGCAGACCAAGACGGCTGGGCGCCTGCTGGAGGGGCTGAGCCTGCGGGACGTGTTCCTGGGCGAGACCGTGCCCTTCATCAAGACCATCCGGCTCCTCCGGCCCGTGGCGCCCTCGGCCGCCGCGGAGCCCGACGGCCCCGAGGGGGAGGCGCTGCCCCCCGCCACCACCCCCGAGGAGCTGGCCTTCGAGGCAGAGGTGGAGTACAACGGGGGCTTCCACCTGGCCATCGACGTGGACTTGGTCTTCGGCAAGTCCGCTTACCTGTTCGTCAAGCTGTCACGGGTGGTGGGGAGGCTGCGCTTCGTCCTCACCCGCGTGCCCTTCACCCACTGGTTCTTCTCCTTCGTGGAGGACCCGCTGATCGACTTCGAGGTGCGCTCCCAGTTCGAAGGGCGGCCCCTGCCCCAGCTCACCTCCTTCATCGTCAACCAGCTCAAGAAGATCATCAAGCGCAAGCACACCCTGCCGAGTTACAAGATCAGGTGAGAGGAAGGTTGCGGGGGAAGGTCGCCCGGGCGCTCGGGCCCCCTGGCAGCTGGGACCCTGAGCCTGGCAGGGCACTGCCTGCGTCGTTGGGTGGGAAGGGCCAAGACTTATACAGCCCCTGCTTTCCAGGTCTCTTCCCCACCCTGGACAGGGCCCTCGATTAAGTGCCCACATTCTTTGCTTCCGAAGGGCATTAATAAGGAGCTGGAAGCCTTTCCGTGTGCTCTTGGTCATCCACGGTGCTTTCAGCGCGGGTCGAAGCAGCGTATTGAAAATGGAAGGGAAGTCCCTCCCTCCCCGGACGGCTCTGGGACTGTTGAGAAACTATTTCTCTAGGTGGTTGCTGCATTGAGGGCAGCCTTGCAGCATCGCCTCGGCCACATTGAGAAACTGTTCGTGGATACCCAGTACAGGCATGAGGAGTGTGCTGGGAGCCCAGAGCTGTTGTATTTTGCAACCGCAGGCCGGTTTTGCCGTGGTGCTTTGGCAACTTTCAAGGCAGAGGCAGCATCTATCGGAAAGGAATACTTTTCCACTGCAAATTGGAAGCGAGTTGGGAGCCCATACATCTTGTACTTCTCTGTACCTTTTGTGTTAATGTCGTCTTGGGTAAATTCTGTAGCACAACCCCAGGCTGCCCCGTGACCTTTCAACTCTATTTGGCTGTAGGCCCCTCCCACAGTACCTGAAATTACCCAACAGGTAGTATTTTAAGATGGGTAGTGATTTTAACTTTGTAAAGCCTACCTATATTTGGCGGCTTGATTTTTGTGTAGTATACTATTTTGATTAATGTACAAGGGTTTGGGTTTTTATTTATTTATTTTTAATATCTTAAAAGTGGAAGGGGAAAAGAAGTTTTGTGGAGCTAGAGTCGGTGTTGGAGGGTCATATATGGTTATTCTAAAACAGATACATTTTTTATTTTACTTAAAGTGTTTAACCCTTTTGGATTTTGTTCTTTACCATAAAATTATGTCAGTCTGGTATTTGCCTTACCTAGTTCCCTTTAGTGGAAGTTACATGTTTCTAGATCACTAACTTGCTACTACAGTTTAAGACATCAGTGACCCAGGTAATTCAGGAATGTCTTATGTTTGGGACAGAGTATTGACTTGTGTTATGTGGCAGGTTTGCCTTAATAATTGTGTTTGTTTAGGCTCATAGCACAGTGACAGCTTAAAACTGTCAGGTGGCAGAAATTTATAATGGAAAAGTTCCATAGATTTGCAGAAGATGGTGAACTGGTCACTGTCTGATTTCCCGTTCTGTGAAGTAGATCATACTTTATGAAACTTACTCTTTCAGCTCTGGAATATGTGACTAAATTCTCAATGAGTTGCAGTGTTTAAACAGTGAGGTGTTTATAGCAGTGTGTGGCTGAGAAAGTCATGAGAGAAAGTTGTTACAGATTTTGATATGTTTTCACAACTTCAGTTCTAATATTTTCTAAGTAGCTTTAAGATGCCAAAGACTTGACTAAGCTGTTACTAATATTTGGGGGTTATTTGCAGGATAGCCAGTGGTAATGGAGAAGGCAGTAGCACCCCACTCCAGTACTCTTGCCTGAAAACCCCATGGATGGAGGAGCCTGGTAGGCTGCAGTCCATGGAGTCGCTAAGAGTCTAAAACAGCTGAGCGACTTCACTTTCACGCATTGGAAAAGGAAATGGCAACCCACTCCAATGTTCTTGCCTGGAGAATCCCAGGGACGGTGGAGCCTGGTGTGCTGCCGTCTATGGGACACGACTGAAGTGACTTAGCAGCGGCAATGGGATTACACGTCATTTTGAGTTGTTTGGTTGGTTGTTTTCAATGTCGACTTGAAATTCAGTTAAATCTGAAGGAAATTATGATTAGGACTTATGGAGCCATTAATAGGTTTATTTCCTTTGAAGGAACTTTAGCACTGTTTAATTGAATAGCATCATCATTTAAAATATAGTCAAATTGCTTTTATTTATTGTATCCAAAAGGATTTTTAGAAAACCTAAAAATCTTGGGTGTGTTTGAGTGTTACGATATTTCAACTTTTAAACCTTAAACGTTAAATGGTCACCTCCAGAAGTCTACACACTTGTGCTCTATATTCCAAAGCATTTCAATAGTCAGTAAGTACTGCACAGAATATATCACTCAATTTGTAAATATTTACTGTGCATCTGCTACGTGCTTACCATTTTTCTGGGTACAGGGTTTCAATAGAGTCTCAGCCCTAATGGAGGTTGAAGTTTAGTGAGGATTGAATTAGCTGTACTTCATAAGATTTAGCTAGAATGTCATTGATGGGGTAACATTGAAGTAACTAGGAAGCTGATTTTAGTTTAGTAAAAGAAAATGATAGAAATATGAGGATGGAGAGTGCTGCTTCAGAAAGTGTTGAGTTCTCTTATCTGTGTGTAGCTGTTCTGCCAGGAATATTTTAAACTACTGATGTTGTGGAACAAATTCAAGTTTTAGCAAAGAGAATAAATTAAAATACATTTGTGTCACAATTCTCATAATGAGAATTAAAATAGCTATGGTTTCTCCTTTTTTATAGATGGTGGAAGAGTGCTCAGAGTAGTTAAATAACTTGCTTAAAGTCACACAACTGTCAGATGGTGAAATCCAGCTCAGATAAAGCCAGACTACCCTTTTTTCTTAAACTATTCTGTGTTGTCCTTAAGGGATTTTTAAAGTATGCCATCAAAATAATATATGTGGGGGGTATCCTTCCAAATTAACTGAGAACTCTTAAGAGGCATATGACTGTACAGCTTCTTTCCTCCCTTAAATTAGAAGTTTTGCGAAAGATTCCTTTTAAATTTAAATCATAGGGTTAAATCTTTGGGTGCTGCTCTATTTAGCATTTCATTTTTAATCCAGCAGATTTTGTTTCCAAATAGAAGGTCTTGCTAGTTTATCCTTTTTAGCTGTTTACTCTACTTAGTAGAGCTGAAGCAGTAAAGAAAACTGTTTTGAGTCTTAGGATCTTTTGGCACTTGAAATTATTATAAAGCAGAAATATCTTAACAGTTGGCCTTGTCACTTCTTCCCCCTCTTCATTTGTTTTTCCATTTTCATATTGCTAAAGTAAAAGTGTAAAGTGGCCCATCAGGGCTACCAGTTCTCATCAGATGAGAGGGCAGCTCAGGTGGTTGGCTGCTTTCTAAGGACCTCGCTGATAGACGCTTCATTTTACCCAGCTAACATAGTTGGTAAAGGTTGTAGTATTTTTTTAATGAGTATACATTTTTTTACATATTATTCTAATTTTATTAATATTCCAATGTCACTATCTCAGTGTTAATTTTTTTATTTTTTCTTAAAATGTACACTTTAAAATAGTAAAGCCATAATTTTAAAAATTATTATTAACCAAAAATTAGTCTTCAAGAGAAAAAGAACACCATCAGTGTTCTATTCTTCTTTTTTTGTTGTT
Organism: Cephalophus harveyi; assembly: GCA_006410635.1. Lineage (NCBI taxonomy): Eukaryota > Metazoa > Chordata > Mammalia > Artiodactyla > Bovidae > Cephalophus > Cephalophus harveyi. Next base: position 653,146 of record SJYT01054896.1, on the reverse strand, counting down.
CTCAAAAAATTTTTTTTAATTCAGTTTCCTATTAGCAGAGAATTGTGGGTTACCAGTGCTCTTGACTATGTGGAGAACCCATCTTCAACAGGAAATCTGAGTAATAGTCCTGAGGAGTTTAGGGTTTGCAAGTCAGGTATTTGAGATTCTTACTGATGCTCCTCTTCTTAGGGTATCATTGCTGAGTAGTCAGCAGTGGTTGCATACTGAAAGGCCAGATCTGGTTCGTAGGTACTTTCAATTTGGCCTGCACTATAGTTTTTTTGTTTCTTCATTGCCAGCGTTTAAAAATGGAAAATATTGCATGATTTGGATTTCTGGCTTCTCTTAGGAAAATCTGGAAGATCTTAAAGCACTAGGCCTGCATTTGTCCTAGCAATAATAAGATGGGAGGGATGGAGTCTAGTCACAGCTGCAGGAAGCTGGTACGTAGAGTGAGTCCCCACCCACTTGCTACATTTACTGATGACACTTGCCTGGCCTGGCATTATATACATTTGAAATTGCTTACTAAGTGAAGAACATTACTCTTCACTGCAAGTGGGAAGAGTGTTAGTAGCTGGGTAGTAGAGGGTGATCATTTTTATCCCTTTTTAAACATTATATCTTTGAAAAGCCTTTCACTGAACAACTTTATTTTATAAAAGATATTATCATTATAATGTTGAATATTAAAAACATCATTCTATTGGAAAGCTTTTAAAAATCCCTTGAGATGTTTTTCGTTTATCTGATGTATAGTGATAGTAAGTAGACAGTGGCTGCTTTTCCCTTGAGTTTGCTGGACTTTTGCTTTAGTGCAAAGTGTGGGTCATCAATTAACTATGTATAAGTGTTTACTTCTCTGGGTTACAAATAAGGGGGCATCTACTTATTGACACTATTTGAATTTAATAAATGAGTATGGAACAAATATTGGAAAACTTTTCAAGTTCATGGAATGCCTTCTGAGCATGACTGTTTTGTCAAAACTGTTTCATTCAATGTTCTGATATATATTTTTAGAAAATTTTCACATATTCTTAATGACTGGAGATTGAGGATAGGTTTGTATTTAGTTCGATAGGCTCTTTTAGCATAATTATCTGTATCTTCTCTAATATATGATTAATTTCAGAGAACTAAATTAGGCTTGGTCTGGAAAGCTTCATACTCTATAAAGTAGCTTGTAATTGTGTTATTTCTTCCTTGGTCTGAGATGAGAAAGAAAAACATTTATTCTTAATTATAACTTTTTAAAATTTTATTGAATATTGGAGGTAAAGATAGTTTCTAGTAATCAATGTCTTAACAATTTTCAAAGTGAATGAAAGCTGACAAAATCATTTGTAAAGTTAAATGTATTCTACTGTGTTTATTCACTTACACTTTCATACTTGGCTTTCTGTATATGGACAGCTTTTAAAAGATATCTTTGCTTAGGCTGGAAAGTACTTTAAAATAGCTACTAATCATAATTTTACTTACTCATATTGGTAGGAAATAAAGCTCACCTTTGGTTCTTTGGGATAGTGAAGACAAAGACATTGGGATATCACTCTAGCTATTCTAGAGTAATGATGTATTAGCTAATTTTTTATTTGTTATTTCTTGTACTTCTCAGATGAGTATCTCTATATAAATGGAATTGTAAGATAACATTTAGATAAATAATTGTCATTTTTAAAATAGTTACTTATTTTTAGTAACTATTTCCTGAAGACTACCATACCAGGTAGAGAAGGAAGTGGCCGCCCACTCCAGTATTCTTGCCTGGACAATTCCATGGACAGAGGAGCCTGGTGGGCTATAGTCCATGGGTTCGCAAACAGTTGGACAATACTGAGTGACTAAAACACACACACACTCACACATCATACCCCCTCACCCCCCCCCCACACACACCATACCTAGTGTTGTGGTAAGAGTATGATGATAAAAATGGTTATAGTGTAGTTCATGCTTTCAAGCTGGTTACTCTTCCTGGGAAAAACAAAAAACAATTAAAGCTCATTATACTGGCTTTTATATATATCTAAGACCTTCAGTTTTGTGAGACATAAAAAGGAGCGATCAGTGTCTGCTAGGCAAACACTTGATTACTTTGTGCTGTATAATGTTTTGTGACCTTGGAATACCTGAGTATGCTCCAGTTTAGTGCTGGTTTTAACTTCTTGCAAGTTGGGTTTTCTTCAGCTATTTTGAATTATTATGATTTAGACATTTAAAACTCTTTAGATGGAAAATAGTATATTGAAAATTAAATCTTTGCTCTAAAAATTTGACTTACATATTGAAAAAAGAATAATAATGAGGAAGCTGTCGGAGTCTAATCAGTAGTGTAGAGATCTGTTGGCTTCTGAGAAAGCCCTACTACTGTGTTACTGGAAATAGCCAAAGCAGATCACTGTAAAGTAGATTGCATTGAAGGAGCATGCCTGATTGAACACTTAATACTGACTTATAAATATTACTAGTCTATCATATGAGATAGAGGCACAGGTACTAAAATCAGTTTGCTAACTATATGCAAAGCACTGTGTGTGTACTTCCATATACTTGCTATCTTTCTTCATAGTTACAGGAACTGTGTAGGAGAAGTCGGTATCTCATTTTTACAGAGACGTTGGAAACTGGAGACTTCCAGGGGGTTAGTGACTTTCTCAGAGTCCTTTAAAAAAGTCCTGGACTCCCAAAGCCATGCTGTGTTATTTCTACGGAGATAAATCAATGGTTAGTCTAAATACACCAGGAGTTTGCAAACAAACTGGTGCTAGACTCACAAATTAAGAATGGCTTTTGCATTTTTTAACTTTACATGTAAAAGTTGTTCAAACAAAAAGAACAATGTGCAACAGACCATATTCGCCCATGGATTCTAAAATATTTCCTTTCTGGTCCATTATTTAAAAAGATTTGCTTATCTCTGGTCTAAACCGTGAAACAGAAAGCCCTTAAAAAAAAAAACAAAAAAAACTGTGCTTAAGTGTATACAAGAAAGGAACCTGTGTGCATATACAGTACGTTGAAAGGTACTTTTAAACCTTTTTTTGAGGGTCCTATCTTTTTGGAAAGCTAATGATAATTGTGGCACTTTGCAGAAAAATGCATGAACAGTTTAATTTCATGGAATTTTTGGTCCCCTGGAAACCTATCTGGGGTTCTTACCCCAGGTTGCATAGTAAACACAAAGGAATACAATTTTGTTCCCATAAATACAACTAAAACTAATCTTCTGAAATAAAGCACTTCATACTTTTGCTGGCCTTCTTGTATGGCTTCTATGGCTCACTTACCCAGCATTTCTTCCCTTCTCATTCTCCGTACCCTCCAAACACTGTCACCAGGAAACAAGTGCTGTTGAATCCCTTTGTTTCTTTCTAGAGTCCTAGGGCCTACCAGCACTTTTGTCATGCCGTCAGAGCATATCACACTTCCTTGGAAAGTTGTAAAGCGCCTACCTGGTCATTAGCAGAAGTTTTACAGAGTAGTTTCAAAATCCCTCTTGCCAAATTGCTGCTGCTGCTGCTAAGTCGCTTCAGTCGTGACCAACTCTTGTGCGACCCCATGGACTGCAGCCTACCAGGGTCCTCCATCCATGGGATTTTCCAGGCAAGAGTACTGGAGTGGGGTGCCATTGCCTTCTCTGTGCCAAACTGCCAGGACTCCGATAAAACCACATACTTTTGTAGGCAAAAATGAGGTGTTAAGTATTAATTATTTACCTTCAAATGAGTAGAACTGCAGGTGTTACAGAGAGGCTGCCAGTACTGTGGAATTATTTCATTCTTTTGTTTGAGGCTACAGAGAAGTACTTCAGTTATCTATTCCAGTATATAGAGTTTTGGATTACCGTATACCTTAATTCATCACTCTGCTGCTCAAAATGACCTTGGACAAAAGACTTTTATCTTCTCTTCGTCTTAGTTTCCATATTTGTAAAATGGAGATTAAATAATATCTATCTAATTAGAGATAATAAATGTCATATATGATACCTACTGAATAAATATATCTTGCTTTAGTAACTAATTGAATGTACATATTTATTGATTATCCTACATTTGTCACGTTTTGCTAGAGATACGTCAGAAATTTGTTAGGTGATACCGTAAAAAAAATTTCTCTTTTCAAATGAGTGATAAGCTCATTGTAAAAAAAAAAATAGAAACAGGGGAAACCTAACTGTTAGAGAAAATCACAGTGGAAAATCTCCTGTAATATGTTTTCTTAAAGAAAACTGTTAAAGTCAGGGACTATTCTTCCATATTTTTTTCTAAATGTATTCTAATTTGTTGTTGTTCAGTCACTAAGTCATGTCAGACTTAGTGTGACCCTGTGGATTGCAGCGCAGCAGGCTTCCCTGCCCTTTACTGTCTCCCGGAGTTTGCTTAAATTCATGTCCATTGAGTTGGTGATGCTATCTAACCATCTGATCCTCTGCCACCCTCTTCTTCTCCTGCCTTTAATCTTTCCCAGCAGCAGGGTCTTTTCCAATGAGTTGGCTCTTCACATCAGGTGGCCAGAGTATTGGAGCTTCCCTCTATCCATGGGATCCTCTCAGCAAGAACACTAGAACAGGTTGCCATTTCCTCCTCCAGGGGATCTTACCTACCCAGGGAATCCAACCAGTGTCTCCTGCATTGGCAGGTGGATTCTTTACCCCCTAGTGCCACCTGGGAAGCCCCTGTAATTTGTTACTAGTTTATAAAAACAGTTGGTATCCCACTGTTAGCATCTTGCTTTTTTTGTTTGTTTTACTCACTGTATCTTAGGTTTTTAAATGTACCTGCTTTATTTTCTTTTTAAAGGTGCTTGGAATTACACTGATTGCGAGTACCACAAGTTAACCAATTTCTTGTTGATTTTTTTCCCCCAGTTTTTCACTAATATATATAATGGTACCACAGACATTTCTCTATGTATCTTTGAGTAGATACTAGTTTTTTTCTTGTGATTTGGCGTGCTGCGATTCATGGGGTCGCAAAGAGTCGGACACGACTGAGCGACTGAACTGAACTGATGTTTTTTTTGTTTTGTTTTGTTTTTCCCCCATTTTTTTTTTTGCCAGTGTTCAAGTAGTATTCAGGAGCATTAAGGAGTTGAAAATATACTCCTCTCCCTTTTAATTTCATTCCTCGATATACCCATTGTTAAGTTTGTGGTGTACACCCAGCTCTGTGCTCAATCACAGATACATCAATACAAGGCGTACACCAAACTGTTGTGCTCAAACACACATATACAAGCCTCTTATATACTGAAGAGGTGCCTGTCTCTTCCTCTTTCCCTCCCTCTCCATGTCCCCATCCTTTTCTCCTTAATAAAAAAATGAGGAGTGTAATATAAATGTGACCCTGAAAATTGGTTTGTAGGTGTAACACGAACATCCCTCCAGGCAATATGTATAGGTCTAATTCACTGATTTATTCCACTCCTGGCCATACCTTATTTTCTCTCTTATTTTCTCTGCCTCTGACCTTATATTCTATACCTCTTGCTCTTACTTAGTTTGTTCCAGCCCCCTGAGTGCTGTCACGCTCCAATCTTGCAGCCATCCCGAGGCCTTGGCTAGTTGTTCTCCTGGAATATTTTTCCCACAGATAGCCAAAGAGCTCACCCGGTCACTTTTCAGGTCCTTGCCTCCTTAGCACCTTTTAGTTACCCTGTATAAAAAAGTACATTAGCATGTTATATATGGAATTATTATTTTTTTTTGCACAGACTTTTTACTGACACATTGTGTGTGTGTTTCTGTGTATGATATAGAAGCTGCCCAAATCCTAAGGATACACTTAAATTCTCACAAAGTGAACTCAGCCTTGTAACTGAAGTGTTGGGATTTTGAATTTTGTCTGAAGAATACCTGTTCGTTGACTTTCTTTAAATGGAATGTATAGAGTATATTAACTTTTTTTTTTAATGGTTGAAGGTTGTCGTTATACACACAGACTGATGATATGTAATCCAATTCTGATTGTAAAATCAGTACTGAAGAGGAATGCCTTCTCTCCCAACACACATACATGCACTCAAATGATGCTAATTGAGGTTCCCAAAAGTTCACAGTGCTGACTTCAAGGTCTGTCAGGCACCTTATGAACACCATCTCTCTTCCTCTGATTCTTACAAAGACAAAACATGAATCCATTTGCAACCTTCTTTAACACTCTAGAAACCTTGGTTTTTGATTTCACATTCTTTGGAAAGGTCAGTATTGATAAACTAGATTATCATCCTTCCCTTGGACTGATATAAAATAACAATAAAACTTATTTTCACATAATTACCAGTTTTCTTAAAACCAGCTGAGTGCTTCAGAACATGTATTTCTTCTGTAATCAGCACATTGGGTCTTTATTTTATGCCCATGAATTCTTTATATATTGTAGGGGGAATGGAGCTGATTATATGCTAGGTAAATTACTGAAATATCTGTGCTTTGATTTGCATAACTTTGATTAAAAAGCTGCACAATTTCCCCCTCCCCAGCATAATTAGTTTTTCTTGATATGTACTTAAACATGCTGATTAGCAAGCACAACAGTAAAGATGTTTTAGAAGAGTTCATGCTTTTGTATCTGGCTTTCCAGGTGGCTCAGCAGTAAAGAATCTGCCTGTAGTTCAGGAGACGCTGGGGAGACAGGTTTGATCCCCGGGTGGGTAAGATCCCCTGGAGTAAAGCATGGCAACCCACTCCCAATATTCTTGCATGGAGAATCCCATGACAGAGGCCTGGTCGCAGAGTCGGACGCAACTGAAGCGACTGAGCATGCACGCGTTGTTTCGTGTTAAGTACCTGTTAATATTTACTTGTTTCATTTGGTGAGGTATGTGGCTGTTATTGAATAGGTGTTTGTTTAGAAATGGTGTTTCTGCTAGGATCAACTCCATATCCTCCTAGATAATCTGCAGTTATAAGTGACTATTGTTTTTAGTTGTTTTTTTTTTTTTTTTTCTGTAAAATCTTCAGTAGCAATATGGGAAGTATTAGTATGTATACTAATAGTATTTCTGTTTAGTAGCTGGCTATAAGAATGTCTGTTTTGAAAATGACTGTGTTCTTAGTACAGCTGTTTCATGCAGGCATCAGTATCTACTAAACAGAGTATCTGGTGGTGTGTGCTAACTCATTGTCCTCCTCACACAATAGCCTTTCATGCATGTAAGATTATACTCATACTCATTACTAAGGATGGATGTGGTTGCTGACTGCACAGTCTCTCTACCTTAGTTATTTGGTCAAGCAAGTAAATTATTCAAAGCTTTTAGTTCTGTGAAACTTGGTATAGCTGAAGTTGAGAGTCATTCTTCTATAGCTAATTTCATCGTATGATAATTATTTTTATAACACACTGAAATTTTTGTTTTGTTCTCACCATTATCAAGTACAATATTCTGTAAAATTCAGGAGATGATATCTGGTCTATTTTAATATTTGGGAAGGTTATTAGTTCTCAGTATTTAAGTTTGGATTTTAATCAGGACTAGAATTGCAGGCTCTTAACATGAGAAGAATTTAAGTGAATATTTGTAGCGAAATATGATAGTTTTTGTTTACTCATTCTGGAATGGTAGATAGCACAGATTTAGTTCAGGTATTTTGAAATTCATGAAGTATAAGGAGACAAATCATGGCAATCTTAGTCTGTAGTAAAGCCCATGAATATAGTTTATCTAAATGAAAGGCCATTTTAGGGATCAATTGCTTACCTTTATTTTAAGCTTCATGAAAGCTTAGAGTTTCAATGTAATTGGTCATAGGCCATGGTAAGAGACCTTCACGTTGTAGGTTGTGATGAACATAAAAAGACAGATTTATGAGACGTGGTCAAGAGAATTGTTTTGGTTTCCTGAGCAACTCATCTCGATTGCTACTTTCTCTCTCTCATGCATAGGATATCAGTTAACACTGACTCACCTTTGAGTCACCAGCTATTGAGTTCTTTAGTAAGAGACTTGCAGCCTCTGTTATCACTCATGTCAGCCTATATATAAAACCACTTCAGAAAATCTTGTAACATTTTAGACCTTGATTAGTCTATGCAGAATTAGGAGTTTGGATAAAAGTGAACCCCTCATATTAGGTAGAGGGTGTATGGATGAATGAGCAGGAGGGAAAGTTTTTTTGTAATATTATTTGTTATCCTTGTTTTTATTAGTTCCATTACCACTTAGAAGTACTTTTTTCTCCCCAGGAGTACAGAAATTAAAATAATTTTCCCAAGTATGAACTTTATCCACCTAGTGAGCCCCAAGGAATTCCATAAATAGAACAATTCTGTGTGAGTTTTTTAAGGAAACCTATATCATAATATATTCAATTTAATATAAGCCTTTGTTTAAAAAGCTTAATGACACAGAAGTATAAAGGTGATACCTGAGGTAGGGAAGCATACTGGCTATTATTAACTTGTTTCTTTGCACTTGCAAGTTTATATTCACACAAAGGACACAGTTTTTAAAAGGTCAGCTAGTAGAGTGACTGAAATCATGGTCATGTGAAATCTGAAGTCCAAGGAAGACAAACAACTACAATCTTGAACATCATCCATGGTGAATGCTGTCCTGAGATGGTTCCTTGTGGAAGGGAAGAAGTTTGCTGTCTGACATGTCTCTAGGAGACCAGCCTTCAAATAAATAAAGTTTGACAGGAAATATTTCTAGAGCATCTCCCTATGCCAAATGCTTTATGTGAACTTTCTCATCTAATCCTTAGAGTAACCCTATAAGATAGGTTCTAATTATTTTTTTTAATATAAATTTATTTATTTTAATAGGAGGCTAATTACAGTATTGTATTGGTTTTGCCATACATCAACATGAATCTGCCACGGGTAGGTTCTAATTATTATACTACGTTTACAGATGGAGAGACTGAGGCTCTCAAAGTTGAAATAGCTTGCCCAGGTCTCAAAGCTAATAAGTGTTGGACCTGAAATTCAAAACTAAGTCTTAACTAAAATCTGTGTCCTTATCACTGCTTTAAACTACCATGTAAAAAAGAAACTGAGAAGTGAGGGATGCTAAGTGCTTTACATTATTTCTTGTAATCCTTATAACAGCACTGTGAGATAGTTGTTAGTATTGTCCTCCTTCTGATATGAGGAAACTGAGGCTTAAAGGCAAGAGTGGACTCAGGGTCATGTTGCTGCAAAGTGGCAGAGGAGGATCCCAAGCCCCGCTGTCTGGCTCGAGTCTGCTCTGAGCCGCTCTTCTGTACTGCCTGCTACAGATGTTTCCTCTCTCCAGGCAACTCCCTGTCTAGCTGGAAGGGGTGGGAGAACCACGGAGAGGCAGACATGTAGACGGGGTGATTAGTGACATAACAGAAGTGTGTGTAAGTGCTTTTAGGGTACACTTGAGGGAGCTGTGACCAGGCGGTGGGGGTGGGGAGGGGGCCGCTGGTTAGAGAGGAGGTGACTTTGAAGGAGAACTTGAATAGTGTAAATCAGGAACTTACCATCTGGGGCTAGTTACAAGATCAGAGTGATTAGCAGGCAGACAAGGCTCTCAGGAGAAGTAAATAACATGGCTGTGCTAACCTTGCTGAGTGGAGGAGCTTGGGGTATGAATTGTCTTTTTAGTGTAATATCAGGTGAATTGTCTACATAAAATAGAAGATTTGAAATTTAGCTCCATAGTTTACCAATATAGAAAATAAAGAGTGTTTCGAACTACTTGTACCTTGTTTTCTTTCTCATTACGAACGGTTTTGTATGTGTACCATACTTTGCATAATAATGGGCACCATACAAGTTATGACTAATAGAGGTTTGTGATGATGTTTAAATGCACCAGGAGAACTCTTTCTTTAAATGACTACTGAGGTGCCTCTGAAGAACAATGAATGGAGACACATTTTGAAACGATCACCACTGATTTATCTAGTTTATATATTTGGTCTAGGAGATTTGGGAGCACATTTAAGTTTGCTAGTTCCTAATGTGAGAAAGTCAAGACTGTCAGACTAAAACACAAAAACCACTCCCAGTGGCCTGCTCATATCTGCTTGTTTTGCTGTTCATTAGGCAAGATGTAGTGCTGTTTATGTTCCTGAGCCTGAGATAAGACTGGTCTCTGAGAGCCTGACTGTAATTGCTCTCTCCATTCTTGAACAGTAAACCTTTGTTGAAGGGATGAGATGACACTTAAGCTGATTGTTGAAGGATGGTGTGGCTTTAGACCTAGGGAGATGGGATGGAAGTTTAGTGTGGGTAGAAGAAATAGCAAAGGAACAGAATCAGGACACTGTATACTATCTTTAAGGACATTAAGAAAGCCAGTTTGATGAGACTCAAGCACAGAGAAGGGAGAAAACTAGCATCTGTATACCTGTTACATGCTGAGAACTCTGTGAGGTGCTTCACATGTGTGAACTCTCTAATTAATAGTCCTGTGAGGTAGCTTTTTATTTAAAGAAAATAAAGGACAAAGGCTCTTGTTTTTGGTTCAGAAAATAGTCTTTTTTAAGAAGAGGAAATATAATTTTACAAGTCACAAAATTCTGAGTAATCATTGATAACCTGAACCAAGCTAGTGGGGAATGCAGAAGAATAGTAGAAGAGACAGTTTCGCAGTATGAAATTGGGGGAGCAGAGTGGAACTGGTTGGTTGTGAGGAGGAGGTCCAAGTTAACTTCAGATTTATAAGAGTTCATGAAATCAATGATGCCAATAAGAGAAAACAGGAGAGGAAGAGCAAGTTTGAAGCAAAGGTATTCCATTTACTTTTAAGCCTAAATATATGGAATTCATAGATGCAGTGAGAGCAAATGATGTTGCTAAGGAAAGTATAGAAGAGAAAGGAAAGAAAAAGAGAGAATCCAAGTTGTTTTAGTATACAGAATAAACTTCTAATTCTCCATTATGGGAAATTTCAAGCTTACTCAAAAGTTAAGAGAAATAGTTTAATAAACCCCATTATCTGTAGCTAGACAGTCATTAACTTGTAGTCACTTTTGATCATCTGTATCTTCCCATGCTCCCCTCCTTTGATTATTTTGAAACAAATATCTAGGAACTGGGACCATAATCTGTGTTTGTATGACTCTAAATCATGTTTATACAACACCTTGCCTCCTTGACAAGGCCTCATCCAATCTCTACATGAATATTTTGAGAAATAGAAGGCAAGCAATGTCTCGAGACAGTTGTGCCTTTTTTGTTGTTATTATTATCTCTTAATTGGTAAAAAGTTTTCCATTTTATTGAGTTGAAAACTCTAGCTGACTTATTATTATGGCAAGGATGCAAGAACCCATGGTGAAGTCCAAAGTAGATTTAGGCCTGAGAATATTTTTACATTGGGTTTGTAGTAAAGCCTTTTCTCTAAAGATCACAGTGTTTGCAAACAGTTCTACTGCTGCCATGTGATGGAGATGTCACCAGCTGGCATTCAGGGTGCTTATAGAACAGTCTTGAAACATCTTAGAGCAAAAACATATTTTAGATGTTAAAAAAGATTCTCTCGGATCCACAAATGAGAAGAAGGCTTGGCATTTCTTGTAAGTGTAAAATTTTAAATATGTATTTAAAAAATGTTATCAAAGTAACATATTTTTAAATTAAACATGGTTTTTCTTTTAAACTTTTACTGCAGTATAACTCACTGCCTAGAAAGCAGGCTAACTGTAAAAGTTCAGTGAATTTTTACAAAATGAACAAAACAGCATTCAGAACAAGGAATAGAATATTACCAGCAATCAGGAGGTCCCTCATATGCTACCTTCCGTGCTCTGCTTAGGAGTAACTACTGTCCTGCCGTCTACCACCATTGCTTTTTGTAGGGGGGCGGGGGGTGCTTGTTTTTTAACTTGTATAAATTGAGCCATAGTGTTTACACCCATTGTTTTTCTGGTTCTTTGACTCAACAGTACATTTGTGAGATTGTTCCCATGTTACTGTGTATAGATATAGTTTGTTCACTATATTTGCTGTGGTGTCTTCCACACGTACCTCAATTTATCCCTTCTACTGTTGATAGACAGTTGGATATTGCTGTTATGAGTATTCTTATACATGTTTTTGGTGAACATTTATGCACATTCTATTGGGTATCTGGGATTGCTGAGTCATAGGTTAAGCGTCTATCCTGGTGTAGTAGATATAGCCACACAACTTCACAGTAGTTACAATAGCATGCTCGCAGTTTCACATCCTTTTCCGCATTTGATATCATCTGTCTTTTCATTTGGAGAACCTGTCTGCCAGTATAGGAGACTTAAAGACACGGGTTTGATTCCTGGGTCAGGAAGATCCCCCGGAGTGGGGCCTGGTAACCCACTCCGGTATTCTTGCCTGGATAATTCCACGGACAGAGGAGCCTGGTGGGCTACAGTCCATAGCGTTGCAAAGAGTTGGACATGACTGAAGCGACTTTCCATGTATGCACGCATGTCTTTTCATTTGAGTTAATGTACATAATTTTAAAATCAAACATAATAGAAGGACTGATAATTAAAACCAGTGATTACTTCCCTAAACCCTCTACTTTCCTCCCATAAGTCACAGTCTTCAGTACCATTTATATTTCTGTTTTTAGCAACTTTTAATTTAAGAGGCAGTGGTAAATAGCATAGATTTTGAAGCCAGACTGCTTAGATTCTGTTCTTGGGTTTAGCACTTACTAATTGTGTAACCTTGAGCAAGTGTTTTAAATCTCTCTGTGTCTCAGTTTCTTCATCTACAAAATGGGGATTAATTATAGTATCTGTCTTGGAAACTTGCGAGAATTAATAAATGACTGATATAGTAAGTACTCAGTAAACGTTAGCTGTACTAATTAATTATGACATTACCTATATTGTTCAACAAAGTCATACAGTCAGTTGTCTTGCTTCAGCATCTTTAAATATTTTCTATTGATTGACTTCCTTCTAAGATAGATGAAGATTTAGCTAAATGATACCTTCTCGCCTTCCTTTCAGGGAAGGAAATGGCAACCCACCCCAGTATTCTTGCCTGGAGAATCCCATGGACAGAGGAGCCTGGTGGACTGCTGTCCACGGGGTCGCACAGAGTCAGACACATCTGAAGTGATAACTTAGCATGCATGCATGCATTGAGTCAGACACGACTGAAGCGACTTAGCAGCAGCTGCAGCAGCATGCACTGGAGAAGGAAATGGCAACCCACTCCTGTGTTCTTGCCTGGAGAATCCCAGGGACAGGGAAGCCTGGTGGGCTGCCCTCTGTGGGGTCGCACAGAGGCGGACACGACTGAAGCGACTTGGTGGCAGCGGCAGTGGCAGCAATGGCAGCAGCAGCACGCCCCTTTCTGTCTTTTCCCAGTCCAGTTATGCCACTGTTTCCAGTTCATTCACTGAACTGCATCCTTCTTTATATATAATAACAATTATGTTCTATTCAGACTTAAATCTTTCTTGATTGATATATATACCTTACTGCTAGGTCTGTACAATTTTTTTTTTATTGCAGAACTGCCCAATATGCCGGTTTATGCTTCCTTTTCTGTACTAACAATTTTAAAATCTTTGAGCCATTCTAGTCAGTTCCTAGAGTCAAGTTTGAATTCGAATGTTCCTAGAGTCAAGTTTGTATTCTTTTTTATCCTCTTATCGAATTGTCTTAACCAAATCTTCAAGATTCAATTGAAAAATGAACCTCTTGCTTATTTCTCCTTTCCTTCCCTATTTTCTGGAGATTTCCTTATTGGAGTTTTCATCACCTTCCCCAAACTGGACTTGTCCGTTGGTTTGTCACAGTCCTGTCATCTGGGTTTAGGACATCATTGCCTTCTTGACTTGGATCCCCTGTTTCCTGGATTACTTTCTTCTTTCTTGCTTTAGACCCTCATTTTGTTGGCATGTATTTCATGTAACTTTTTAATAAAGGATGCAGTCTCCAGTAAGGCTCTTTGTTCTCTCTGAACCTATTGTGTGAAATGGGGAAATGATCTGCAGCTGTGCCTCACCCTGTTGTTGCTGAGTGAGAATCAAGCACAGTAGTACATGTGAAACCATGCCCATCCTTGTCAGGTCACTGCCGACCAGGTTTAGAGCATGTGTTCCAGCAGAAATCAGGGTGGTCATCAGGTCAGCCTCAGGAACTGTAGACCAGGCTCTGGAGTTATGTTTGGGTTCTTTTATGGACAAATTGTGTCCTCAAAATGTTAAAGCCCTAACCTTCAGTGTAACTATTTGAGGTAATAGGGCCTTTAAGGAGGTAATTAACATTAAAGAGTTCATAAGGATGGAGTTCTAATCCTAGTGAGACTGGCTCCTTACAAGAAAAGGAAGAGATACCAGAAGTGTGTGTGCAGAGTGTGTGTGCGCAGGATACAGCAGGAAGGCCATGAGAGGATACAGCAAGAAGGTGGCTGGCTGTGAGCCAGGAGAGAGCTTTTCCCAGAAACCACTCTCCTGGCATCTTGATCTTCGACTTCCACTGTGAGAAAACAAGCTGCTGTTTTTCATGCCACCCAGCCTACGGGGTTCTGTTGTGGAGTGCCAGGAAACTAACATAGGTTCCAGTCGAGGCTCCAGTGTGTAGTGTTGGTGAGACAGCTAGGGCTGTTTCCTTATGTACAGTGTGCTACTGCCTGGTTTGGGGGAGTTAAGTGAGCAAACAAATGCTTTATACAGTCAGTCCCTGGTATGGTAGCCATTCAGTAACTCTTTCTCATAACCCCTAAAACAACCTGTACGTTACTTTATTTTATTTTAGTTAGGAAAGTGAAAGTGAAGTCGCTCAGGCATGTCCGACTCTTTGCAACCCCATGGACTGTAACCTATCAGGCTCCTCTGTCCATGGGATTTTCCAGGCAGTAGTACTGGAGTGGATTGCCATTTCCTTCTCCAGCGGATCTTCCCGACCCAGGGATTGAACCCAGGTCTCCCACATTGTAGACAGATGCTCTACTGTCTGAGCCACCAGGGAAGTCCAAGGATAGATTTATTGTTTTGTCAGGCAAAGGGGGACACACTGGGCTTCTGCCTCGAAAAACTGTGTGTCCCCTATAAGTTATTTTAATGGAAAGTGTCATGTATGGTTTTGTTTCTTTAATCAGATAATTCTAACCAAACATTTACATATCAAAACAATGACAAGAGCAATTATCTCTGGGTAACTGGGTTAGATTTTTTAGAAGTAGTTTTATTGAGATATAATTCATACTCCAAATTCAGCTATTTAAACCTGCAATTCAGTGGTTTTTAGTGCATTCACAGATATGCACTACTCTCACGGCCTTCATTTTAAACCATTTTTTATCACCTCAAAAACAAAACCCCATACCCTCAACCATCCTCCTCCTCACCCGTCTATCACCCTAAACCCTAAGCAACCACTAATTACTTTCTGTCTCTGTAGATGTCTTTATTCTGGATTTTCATATGAATGAAATCATGTAATTTGTGGCTTTGGGGCTTACTAGCTACTTTTATTTTGGAGAAGGAGATGGCGACCCACTCCAGTACTCTTGCCTAGAGAATCCCGTGGACAGAGGAGCCTGGTGGGCTGCTGTCCATAGGGTCGCCCAGGGTCGGACATGACTGAAGTGACTTAGCGTGCATGCATGCATTGGAGAAGGAAATGGCAACCCACTCCAGTATTCTTGCCTGGAGAGTCCCAGGGACGGAGGAGCCTAGGGGGCTGCCGTCTATGGGGTCGCACAGAGTCGGACACGACTGGAGTGACTTAGCAGCAGCAGCTACCTCTATTTGAATATTTTTTCTGCTTTTCTCTCTCTCTCTCCTCCCCTCCCGCTGGCACCCCCATTATGTTTGTGTTGGTATACTTAATGGTATCATTTCCCTAAGGCTCAGTTTGTTTTTCTTCATCCAGCCCCCGACCCCACCCGCACCCCCTGTTCTTTGGCTTGGCAACCGCTATTGCTCTGTCTTCCAGTTCACTACTTTTTTTTCTAATACAAGTTCATAGCTACTGTTCAGAGCCCTTTTGTTGAACTTCAAAATTTCTCTGTACTTTAAATTTTATTGTGTTTTTCAAGTCCAGAATTCACACTTTTTTTTATATATATTTTTAAAAATATATCAATGTATCCATTGATATTAAAGATTTCGTGTGACATTGTCATAATACCTCCTTTTACTTCTTTTAATCATGCTTTAAACATTTTTTGTGCAAACATATTTTTAAGAGCTATTTTAAAGTCTTTTTCTGTTACGTCTAACACCTGGTCATTTTAACTGGCAGGCTGTAGTTTGTGTTGCCTGCTTCCTTTCTGCTTTACAGATCATGCTTTCCTGTTGCTTTATATGCCTCATATTTTTTGTTGGAAACCAAATATTTTAGATAATATATTGTAGTAGCTGGATACTGTCCCCCTCTCCCAGGGTTTAGTGTGTGTTTGTTTAATGATTGTTTTAGTGACTTGCTTGGATTATATTAGTGGCATGTTAAGCCTCTGACATGACTTTTGTTTTCAACAATGCCCTGGAATCTTCCCTGCCTCTAGCTGTTGGATGTTAGATGGAAGTGAGATGCGGGGGTGGCAAAGCCTCGCGGGGTGGCAGAAGCCTGAGGTCCTCTTGAGTTGCCTCTCTTGGCAGAGAACCACTGTTTCACGAACCAGGGCAAGGACAATCCAAGATGGCAGAATCCTTAGTGTGTTATGCCCAAGATAGAGTCTGCGTTTCTCAAGTGGGGACAGGGTCAATGAAAGGAGCTCCCAGTTTCTTGAGCATTCTTGCCCTGATCTTAACCTCGTCATAGGTAGTCGAGGGCCAGATGAGAAACACTGATGGCCTGTTCTTTCCTCTGACAGGGAATTGGAGTTGGGGCGGTGGTGATGGCAAGACAGCCTGTGTTCTTGGCTTCAGCAGTCCAGAGTGAAATCTCTTTCTTGCTGAGCCTATTGGTGGGAGCAGTCTTGACTTCAGCACCACAGATTGTTATCTTTCTTACCACGTTTCTATGGGTTTTCTTGATTAGAAGTTTCTTTACTTGCTGTTTGCCTTTGGAACCATTTCCAGAGGCCTTAATATTTGTTTTAATAATTTCCCCAGTTTTACTGGGAGCAGGTCAATGGAGTATCTCATGCTGTTGTTATGAAAGTCCATCTTCCCAGATTGGTTTTTAAAGTTTTCTACAAGAGGAAATACAGATAGCTTGTAAAAGGTTTGTCTTCTGGGAACTTGAGTGAGAAAACTGACAGTTTTAAGTTGATAGGTTAACAAAAGATAAAGGCTAATGAATGGATTTTGTGATAGGGTGGGAAGACGAAGTTCAGTTCAGTCACTCAATCTGGTCTGACTCTTTGCAATCCCATGGACTGCAGCACACCAGGCTTCCCTGTCCATCACCAGCGTTCAGAGCTTACTCAAACTCATGTCCATTGAGTCTGTGATGCCATCCAACCATCTCATCCTCTGTCGTCCCCTTCTTCTCCTGCCTTCAGTCTTTCCCAGCATCAGGATCTTTTCTAGTGAGTCAGTTCTTTGCATCAGGTGGCCAAAGGTTTGGAGTTTCAGCTTCAGCATCAGTCCTTCCAATGAATATTCAGGACTGATTTCCTTTAGAATGGACTAGTTGGATCTCCTTGCAGTCCAAGGGACTCTCAAGAGTCTTCTCCAACACCACAGTTCAAAAGCATCAATTCTTCAGGGCTCAGCTTCCTTTATAGTCCAACTCTCACATCCATACATGATTACTGAAAGAACCATACCTTTGACTAGACAGACCTTTGTTGGTAAAGTAACGTCTCTGCTTTTTAATATGCTGTCTAGGTTGGTCATAACTTTTCTTCCAAGGAGCAAGCGTCTTTTAATTTCATGGCTGCAGTCACCATCTGCAGTGATTTTGGAGCCCCCAAAAATAAAGTCTGTCACTGTTTCCCCATCTGTTTGTCATGAAGTGATGGGACCAGATGCCATGATATTAATTTTCTGAATGTTGAGCTCTAAGCCAACTTTTTCACTCTCCTCTTTCACTTTCATCAAGAGGCTCTTTAGTTTTTAGCTTTCTGCCATAAGTGTGGTGTCATCTGCATATCTGAGGTTATTGATATTTCTCCCGGCAATCTTGATTCCAGCTTGTGCTTCCTCCAGCTCAGCATTTCTCATGATGTACTCTGCATATAAGTTAAATAAGCAGAGTGACAATATACAGCATTGACGTACTCCTTTTCCTATTTGGAACCAGTCTGTTGTTCCATGTCCAGTTCTAACTGTTGCTTCTTGACTTGCATCCAGATTTCTCAGGAGGCAGGTCAGGTGGTCTGGTATTTTCCATGGTTTGTTGGGATCCACACAGTCAAAGGCTTTGGCATAGTCAATAAAGCAGAGGTAGATGTTTTTCTGGAACTTGCTTTTTCCATGATCCAATGAATGTTGGCAATTTGATCTCTGGTTCCTCTGCTTTTTCTCAATCCAGCTTGAACATCTGGAAGTTCACGTACTGTTGAAGTCCGGCTTGGAGAACTTTGAGCATTACTTTACTAGCATGTAAGATGAGTGCAGTTGTGCAGTAGTTTTAGCATTCTTTGGCATTGCCTTTCTTTGGGATTGGAACGAACACTAATCTTTTCCAATCCTGTGGCCACTGCTGAGTTTTTCAAATTTGTTGGCATATTGAGTGCAGCACTTTCACAGCATCATCTTTTAGGATTTGAAATAGCTCAACTGAAATTCCATCACCTCCACTAGCTTTGTTCGTAGGAATGCTTCCTGAGGCCCACTTGACTCACATTTCAGGATGTCTGGCTCTAGGTGAGTGATCACACCATTGTGATTACGTGGTCATGAAGATCTTTTTTTATAGTTCTTCTGTATATTGTTGCCACCTCTTAATTAATATCTTCTGCTTCTGTTAGGTCCATACCATTTCTCTTCTTTATTGTGCCTGTCTTTGCATGAAATGTTCCTTTGGGAAGACAAAAGGAAGGTATAGAAGTAGCCTGCTTCATTGTTTGGATTCCTTTATGAGCTTGAGCTACTAAAGACTTGAACTAAAAATTTTGAAAACCAAGTGTTCTTTGAAAGTGTGTGGATTCTGTTTATTAACTTGTGAACAAATGGCTTTTGTTTTGTTGAAGTATGGTTTAATTTGCAGTGTTGTGTTAATTACTGCTATACAGCAGAGTGACTCAGTTATACACATATATATTAATACATTCTTTTTCATCTTCTTTTCCATTATGGTTTATCACGGAATGTTGAATATAGTTCCCTGTGCTGTACAGTAAGACCTAGATGTTTATCCATTCTATGTGTTAAAACTTACATGTGTTAACCCCAACCTCCAACTTTATCTCTCTCCCAAATCCCTCCCCCTTGGCAACCACCAGTCTGTTCTCTGTGTCCGTGATTTTTCATGGATATGTTCATTTGTGTCATATTTTAGATTCTGCAGGGACTTCCCAGGTGGTTCAGTGGTTAATGCAGGGGTCCCTGGTTCAAGACCTGGTTGGGAAACTAAGATCCCACATGCTGCCTGACTTGGCCTTAAAAAAAGAAACAGTGGAAACAGTGGCTGACTTTATTTTGGGGGACTCCAAAATCACTGCAGATGGTGACTGGAGCCATGAAATTAAAAGACGCCTACTCCTTGGAAGGAAAGTTATGACCAACCTAGACAGCATATTAAAAAGCAGAGACGTTACTTTGTCAACAAAGGTCTGTCTAGTCAAGGCTATGGTTTTTCAAGAGGTCATGTATGGATGTGAGAGCTGGATTATAAAGAAAGCTGAGTGCCGAAGAATTGATGCTTTGAACTGTGATGTTGGAGAAGACTCTTGAGAGTCCCTTGGACTACAAGGAGATCCAGCCAGTCCATCCTAAAGGAGATCAGTCCTGGGTGTTCATTGGTAGGACTGATGTTGAAGCTGAAACTCCAATATTTTGGCCACCTGATGCGAAGAGCTGACTCATTTGAAAAGACCCTGATGCTGGGAAAGATTGAGGGCAGGAGGAGAAGGGGACGACAGAGGATGAGATGGTTGGATGGCATCACCGACTCAATGAACATGGGTTTGGGTAGACTCCAGGAGTTAGTGATGGACAGGGAGGCCTGGCGTGCTGCAGTTCATGGAGTCACAAAGAGTCAGACACGATTGAGCAACTGAACTGAACTGATAAGTTATATTACATGGTATCTGTCTTTCTCTTTCTGACTTACTTCACTTAGTACGATAATCTCTAGTTGCATCTGTTGACCTGTGCTGCTGCAAATGGCATTATTTTGTTCTTTTTTATGGCTGAATAATATTTCATTGTATGTGTGTAGCACATCTTCTTTATTCATTCATCTGTCTGTGGACATGTAGAGGTTGTTTCCCTGTCTTGGCTGTTGTGAATAGCGCTACTGTGAACATAAAGTGAAAGTGAAGTCGCTCAGTCGTGTCCGACTCCTTGCGACCCCATGGACTGTAGCCTACCAGCTCCTCCGTCCATGGGATTTTCCAGGCAAAGGTAGGGGTGCATGTATTTTTCTGAATTATAGTTTTGTCTGGATATATGCCCAGGAGTATGATTGCTGGATCATATGGTAATTCTATTTTTAGTTTTCTGAGGAACCTCTCTATTGTTTTCTGGAGTGACTGTGACCATGCTAACTTACATTACCACCAGCCAGGTCGGAGGGTTCTCTTTTCTCCACACCCTCCCCAGCATTTGTCGTTTGTAGACTCTTTAGTAATGGCCATTCTGACCAGTTTGAGGTAGTACCTCATTGTAATAATTTTGATTTGCATTTCTTTGATAATTAGTGATGTTGAGCATCTTTTCATGTGCTTACTGGCCATCTGTATTTATTCTTTGGAGAAATGTCTTTTTAGATCTTCTGCCCATTTTTATTTTGGGCTATTTTCTTGTTCATTTGTATGAATTGTTGGTATATTTCAGAAATTAAGCCCATGTCAGTTGCATCATTTGCAAATATTTTCTCCCAATCTGTAGGTCATCTTTTTGTTTTGTTTATTCATTTATTTTTGCTGTACAAAAGCTTATAAGTTTGATTAGGTTCTATTTGTTTATATTTATTTCTATTGCCTTGGGAGGTTGACTTATGAAAATACTGGTATGATTTATGTCAGAGAATGTTTTGCCTATATTCTCTTCTCGGAGTTTTACGGTGTCATGTCTTAAAGTCTTTAAGCCATTTTGATTCTGTTTTTGTGAATGATGAGAGGGTGTTGAACAAGTAGCTTTATCCCACTGTTTAGTGTGCTCCTTTTAAATGGAGTACATTTTTAAGTTTTAGTTTATTTTTGTGCAGAAATCCTTTCAGCAACACCCCTAGAAGTATTAATAAACCCAAATTAGATTTTACTGCTTGTAACATTGAAGTCACACACCTGTGAGAAATTTAATTGAATTTTAGCTTTATAATTGACAAGAAAAGGTAATTCATGGAGCAGCTGTGATTTAGCACCTGGATTATTCAAAGTTGCTAGTGTATGTAGTGCTTTTTGCGATTTTTTTGTTTTTAATACAGTGACTGTAACATGTTTTTCAGGAGTCATAAGGCTTACTAAAAACACTCAGCTACCACATCATCTGTCATTTCTATGATAGATGTAGTTTCTAACTTTTTTTCCTCTCAGAAATTTGGCGCCAGTCTGTCTGAATCAAATAACTTC
Source organism: Cephalophus harveyi (assembly GCA_006410635.1). Lineage (NCBI taxonomy): Eukaryota > Metazoa > Chordata > Mammalia > Artiodactyla > Bovidae > Cephalophus > Cephalophus harveyi. Next base: position 631,607 of record SJYT01054896.1, on the reverse strand, counting down.
AGTGGAAATTAAGAAATTAAAGGGGCCTTTCTGCTTTCCATCCATTTCAGAAACAGCAGAAGAGCACTGAGTGTTGTCTGTGTGCCTGCTCACCTTTCCCTGAGAAGTGCCTTTCTTTACTCCTGTTTTAGCGGGCAACCGTAAAATAGTATTTCTCTCCCTCTAACAATCTTTTTCAGTATAAACTGTTGAGGGCCATTCATATTTTCTTAATGTTTTTTTCATTTTTAATGTTGGATTTTTATAAACCAGATCGGTACATGCTTCAGTCCTGATGGTATGTGTGAGGGGTTAGATAATTGTGAGACCAGATTACCTCTGAGACTTCAAGGCATAAATGCCCAGCAATTTTTAAATCACCATAAGATAAAGAAGAATGAAAGCAGTGTGTGTGGTCTACCACGATACAGGACCTAAAGCCGATTGTTTAGGGTTTGAGTAGGCTTTGAGGAATAGGGGAAACCTTCACTTCGTACAAAAGGCTTGAAAGCAGGACTACACATGGCATCTTCTGGGTTCATGAGGTGACTACTCTTCTAGATTGGAAAGTTTCTATTAAGGAAAAATGCTATTGGAAAGATTGGTTTTGGTAGACCTTGAATATGAAACCAAGAACTTTTGACTACCTTTTATATTGATGGTTAGAGAGAAGGCATAAAGCTTTTGAGCAGGCAGATGTCATACCTAGTGACAGCAAGTAGGATTAATTGAAAACTATAGACCCTCACCTCCAATTTTCTCTTATTTTCTTTGTCCTTTGCTTAAATGGAGAAGTACGAATTATGTGTCAAAGTAAAGATTTTTAAAGCTGCAGTTTGTAACTCACCACAGCATCTCCATAAAAACCTAGAGTATTAACAATGAACACATAAAGATCTGAATAATTCATAGGTAACGGAAGTGTTTGTTTATAAACACTACATAATGGAAGTGTTATGTACTTTAAGCTTTGATGAAGTCAGAATAGCTTGAATTCTGGTTGTGCTACTCACCATGTAATGTTGAACAAATTCTTTAACCTTTCTAACCCTCACTTCATCTGGAAAGGGAAGCTAGTACTATTGCCCACTCAGGATAGTGAGCATGAATAAGATACAAAGCATGTAAAGCCCTCCACACTGCCTGGCAAGTAGTAAACATCTCTGATAAATACCTTTGCTGCTGTTAATTGTTGTTGTGTTATTATTTATCATTATCTAGTACTAATCACTATCCAGTTATATTGTTTCCATGGAACAGTGCATTCTGAATTTTGATCTTGTTACTGTATCTGGTCCAGAAAGAATCTCTCTCTTCCCCACTCAAGTTTCAGAGCCCCCTGGTTGGCCTTAGATTTTCTTTAACTTTCTTCCCGTAGTCCTGCCTGGTCAGTGAGGTCATGCCAGAAAAACCAGGAAGTTTTGACTGCCGCAAAGAAAGCACCATTTACAGCCAGTTATGCGGGAGAGTCGGAGAAGGCAATGGCATCCCACGCCAGTACTCTTGCCTGGAAACTCCCATGGACAGAGGAGCCTGGTGGCCTGCAGTCCATGGGGTCGCTAAGAGTCAGACACGACTGAATGACTTCACTTTCACTTTTCACTTTCATGCATTGGAGAAGGAAATGGCAACCCACTCCAGTGTTCTTGCCTGGAGAATCCCAGGGATGGCGGAGCCCAGTGGGCTGCCATCTGTGGGGTCGCACAGAGTTGGACACGACTGAAGCGACTTAGCAGCAGCAGCAGCATGCGGGAGAGTGGTAAGCTTTGGTTTTATAATTTAAGTATTAGGTGTTTTGTGTTGTTTTCCTACAGGTAGGTTTTGTTAACTATGCTTTAAAGTGTGGTGTTTATTATTCAGAAATTTAGACTTATCTTTACTTTTGTCAGGTATAAGCCTTTTTTCCCGTTCCAAACCTTGCAAGGATTTGAAGATGACGACGAAGAGCTTATCCATATACAACAATGGGCACTTACTGAAGGCCGCCTTAAAGTTACATTGCTAGAATGTAGCAGGTATGTTCTTTGTTATTACTACCTTAGACGAAAGAAGGTATACCAAAAATGTACTTGAGCAGTATTTGTGCTTGTTCCCCTCTGTGTTAATTAATATTATATTATCTGTAAATTCTTTAGTGGTAAATTTCATAAGAGTAGTCCTTTCCAGCTTATAAAAAATATAAACTGTATTTTAGAAAGCATGCTAATGGGGGGAATCATTTATCCTGCAGTAATTTCCAGACTTCTTAGATACATAATGCTCTGTTGGCATATTTCTTATTACTTGTTAGAAAGCTGTTCATAGCATAGCAGTTTGGAAAATTGTTTTTGATAATTAAAAATACCCTGGAAAGTTTGCAAAACCAGACTTGTAAACCCTTGTGATTCTTAAATTTTAAGCTGGAAGGGAATAATCTCAGAAACAATCTGGCCCAGCCTCTTTATTTTTCCATCCCTATAGTCTAAGCTGTGTTTATACTTTGCTTGAACTACTTACTACATTAGCCTCCTTCCTTAATCTCCTAACACTGGTTACCAATATGACAACCAGAATAAGCTTTTCAAAATGCATATCTGATTCTCCCTTTCCTACTTAAAATTCTCTTAATGGCTTCCCCATTCCTCTTAGACTATAGACCCAAAGCATTACCATGACATGCATGCCCCTCTTTACCTCTCTAGTTTCTTTTTGTACTCAGCTCCTCACTCACAGTGCTTCAGTCATATAGGCCTTCCTAAGAGAAGAGGATGGCAGATTTTTCCTCTAAAGGGCCAGATAAGTAAATAGTCTAGCCTTTGGCATTCACATGGTTTCTTTTGCAACTACTCAACTCTGCCTTGTAGCAAGAAAGCAGTCATAGATAAGACAGTAGGTGAATGAATGAGCATGACTTGACTGTGTAACCATAAAGCTGTATTGTATGAATTTTATAATTTTTGTGTGTCATAAAGTTCTTTTGATTTTTTTTTTTTAACCATTTAAAAATGTGGAAACCATTGGTAGCCCACAGGCCATAGAAAAACAAACAGTGGACTGGATTTGGTCCATGGACCATAGTTCACCATTCCCAGCCTTAGATATTTAAACATACCAAGCTCCTTGTGTCTATTGCTTGTGGCTTTTAATTACTAGCTATTGTTGTCTCCTTTGCTCACCATTCTCTTTCTGCCTCTGAGATACAGCTCACCTAAAGCCCTGGGTCATTCTTGGACCCAAGACTACGAAGGCATCAAGAGAGTATAGTAGCATTATTTAGGTCATGTTGAATTGAAATCAATGATACAAAGAAAAACATGACAATTTGTGAAGTATATGTATCCTACTTTATTTTAATAAGGACCTTTATAACAAATCTCTGAAAGAATATACAAAAAACCAATAAAGATTTTTATGGGGAAAAGATGAAGGAAACTGGGTTAATGATGATGGACAGGGGTGAAGGTGGGAGCCAAACTTCTCACTATAAACTCTTTGTATTGTTTGTTTTTTGTGACTGTATCACCTTGTCAAAAAATAAAAATAAAGACCAGTATTTCTGGAGAGTTGAAGGACAAAGCCTGGACAGTGGTTCATGTTCTTATGTTAGTCCTTGTAGGCTTGGGTTATATAGTGCCAGCACCTTTTCCCAGGTGACAGCTTAATCTTGGAAACAAGCACGCTATCTCAATAGTTTTTAGTCACTATGGTTACACACCTGATCATGTTAAGTTACTTAGTGTTGTGGTGCTGTGTATTATTCACATAGTTTAAGGAGTACTTAAAATTGTTAATGGAGGAGAGAATAAATTATTGTTTTCAACTCATCCTTGCTTTTTTGTCTTTGTGTTGAGAAGTCGAAACATTCATCTCATTTTTATTAAAATCTTTTTTACATTATTTTCTTCTAAACATTTTTGTTAGTATAAAAATAGAACTCTCAATTCATATAGCTTCCAAGTTTCTAGAATTCACACTAAAGGAAATATACTATTATAATCTCAGTATTTTAAGTTTTCCCCCTACTGAATATAAATTCATCTTGTGTGGTTAATTGTAATCTCTAAAACAGAAAATGACACTCTAGAAAAAACAGAAGAACAAATAATAATGCCTCCCTTTTTGGAGGAAGAACAAAAAAATGCTTATCGTTTATGTCAATTTTGGAAGCTTAAGGCTTAAGAACTCTTAAGATATTTTTACCATGACTGCTTCACTTAGTGATGTGAGAAGTTGTTGTTCAGTTGCTAAGTAGCATCCGACTCTTTGTGACCTCATGGACTGTAGCATGCCAGGCTCCTCTGTCCTCCATTATGTCTTGGAGTTTGCTCAGATTCACGTCCATTGAGTCGGTAATGCTATCTAACCATCTCATCTTTTGCCACCCACTTTGCCTTTTGGCTTCAATCTTTCCCAGCTTTAGGGTTTTTTCCAATGAGTCAGCTCTTTACATCAGATGGCCAAAGTATTAGAGCTTCAACTTTAGCATCAGTCCTTCCAATGAATATTCAGTGTTGATTTCCTTTAGGATTGACTGGTTTGATATCCTTGCTGTCCAAGGGACTCTCAAGAGTCTTCTCCAACACCACAGTTCAAAAGCATCAATTCTTTGGCACACAGCCTTCTTTATGGTCCAACTCTCACATCCATGCATGACTACTGGAAAAACCATAGTTTTGACTACATGGACCTTTGTCGGCAAAGTGATATCTTTGCTTTTTATTTTTTATTTAATATAAATATATTTATTTTAATTGGAGGCTAATTACAATATTGTATTGGTTTTGCCATACATCACCATGAATCTTTGCTTTTTAATCTTCGCTTTTTAATATGCTGTCTACGTTTGTCATAACTTTCCTTCCAAAGAGCAAGTGTCTTTTAATTTAACGGCTGCAGTCACCGTCAGCAGTGATTTGGAGCCCAAGAAAATAAAACCTGTCACTACTACTCTTCCCTTTCTACTTGCCATGACATGATGGGACCTGAGGCCTTGATTTTAGTTTTTTTGAATGTTGAGTTTCAAGACAGCTTTTTCACTCTCCTCTTTCACCCTCATGAAGAGTCTCTTTAGTTCCTCCTTACTTTCTGCCATTAGAGCAGTATCATCTACATATCTGAGGTTGTTGACATTTCTCCTGGCAATCTTGATTCCAGCCTGTGATTCATCCAGCCTAGCATTTCACATGATGTACTCTGCACAGAAGTTGACAATATACAGCCTTGTTGTACTACTTTTCCAGTTTTGAACCAGTGAAGTTCCATGTCTGGTTGTAATTTTACTTCTTGACCTGCCTACAGGTTTCTCAGAAAACAGGTTAAGATGGTCTGGTACTCCTGTCTCTTAAAGAATTTTCCACAGTTTGTTGTGATCCACACGTCAGAGGCTTTAGCACAGTCAATGAAGCAAAAGTAGATGTTTTTCTGGAACTCCCTTGTTTTCTCCATGATCCAGCAAATGTTGGCAATTTAATCTCTGGTTCCTCTGCCTCTTTGAAACCCAGCTTCATATGAAAATATTTGAAACAAATAAAAGAATGTTTTAGAATGATCAAATTTTTGAAAGAGCATAAACCAATTAAGATTAGAACATATCTGTAGACCACTTGTATGTATATAAAATTGTTCTAAATTAGCATGCTATCATGATTCGAAGTTTCTTGGGTTTTTAACGTTTAGGCATGCGTGTTCACACATGTCCAAGTTGTTACAGTGTCATAGGGATCACTTAGTATTGTCATGTTTGTGCATGCTTAGTCTCTTAAGTTGTGTCAGCCCATGGACTGCAGCCTGCCAGGCTCCTCTGTCCATGTGCTTCTCTAGGCAAAAACACTAGAGTGGTTTGCCATTTCCTCCTGCAGAGGATCTTCCCAATCCAGGGGTCAAACCTGCATCTGCTGTGTCTCCTGCATTGGCAGGCAGATTCTTTACCACTGAGCCACCTGGGAAGCCCAGTGTTGTTATAGTTTTAACTTAATATATTTTTTAAATTTTTATCTTTTGGTTGCACTGGGTCTTTATTGCTGCACACGTGCTTTCTCTAGCTGCTATGAGAGGGGCTGCTCTTTGTGGCAGTGCAAAGGCTTCTCATTGTGGTGGCTTTTGTTGTGGAACACAGGCCCTGGGCACGTGGGCTTCAGTAGTTGCATCACACAGGCCCAGTAGTTGTGGCTTGTGGGATCTAGAGCACAGACTCAGAAGTTGTGGCACATGGGCTTCCGTAGCACGTGGAATCCTCCTGGACCAGGGATCGAACTCACGTCCCCTGCATTGGCAGGTAGATTCTTATCCACTCTGCCACCAGGGAAGTCCCCTAGCTTAATATTCTTTTAAATGTTTGTTTCTTAAGCATTTTTGAACTTGACCTTGAATCAAGTGAAATATAACTTCAATGATGTTTTCCCGAAATCCAGGAAAGGTCATACTCATCACCCACAGACAGTGATGGCTTTCTGCAAGGATTTCTTTACTTTTTAAACTTTATTTTGAAATAATGGTTCTCTGTGAGGATTTTTTTCTTTCTTTATTTCGAATTTCAGACTGCCAGAAGTCTGTGTGAAGATTACCAAACTTAGCTGTTGTAATTTAAGAGTAAATTTTGCCAAAGAGGAAACAAGTTAGAAGTTTTCATAGAAAACTATTTACTGAAAATACTGGAGTTGTACAGCTTTATGCTTCAGAAGGCAACGCAAAGTAGAAATAATCCTGACTTTTGAGTTAGCAAGTGCTATGTTCACATCCTGGCCTTACGGTTTTACTGTTTGTTACATGTTCTTGGGCAAGTTACACATCTGTAAAAACGGAAAAGTATGCTGCTTTGCTGGTAATTGTGATCAGAGATAGGTAAATAAACTATAGTGCCTGCTGCTGCTGCTAAGTCGCTTCAGTTGTGTCCGACTCTGTGCGACCCTATGGACAGCAGCCCACCAGGCTCCTCTGTCCACGGGATTCTCCAGGCAAGAGTACTGGAGTGGGTTGCCATTACTACACACTAAGGCTTCAGTAGATGTAACTTCTGTTATTATGCCTTGATATAATCATTTTCATATTTATCAAGAAAAAAGTAAATCTTTGTAGAAAACTGGGTTTTTTGGACATTTACTTGTGAGAACTGGAATGTGAATTTTATTAATTTGAAAGGCTCTTGCACTGTGAAGGGAAGTTGTTTTCTAATTATATGAAATACAGTTTTGAATTTCCCAAATAAAGCTTGGGAATGGAAACATAGTTGTGTTTGTAAAAATTGGTTCTTACACCTTACTTTTATCAAATGTTTTAGAAAGCGAACTCAGTCATTCTGAAGTTGCCTTTTTTTTTTTTGCATTGACTAAAGTTAGTTTTTTAATCACAGAAGAACTCAACTGCTGTGTTTGTAGTACTGCTATTAGAAGACTAAATTATTTCACATTAGTGTTGCAGTCACTAAGATTATTAAGATTATTTTAAAATTTATAGTTCAGCTTCTAAGAGGATTTTAGATACTTTGCAAAAGAAAATAATATTCCCATGTGCAGTTAAATAGAAGATAAATTAGATCAAAAACAGCCTTGTAGAAAAGAGGTCAGTTTTCTGGAGAAGGAAATTTGATAGGTTTCTTAGTTTTTAATCTCTTGATAAACCGTGCCTGCTTTTCAGGGGAAGAGAGATTCTGATGTCAGATTCTAGAAGGGATTTGCCCCTACATCTTTGTACATTAAACAGTGTAGTGGGCCTCTTCTCATCCCATCTCTTCTCTCTTTTGTTTTCCTGGTTTTAGCAACCAGTAATATTTTTAAGAAATGAGCTAAGATTATAGTCAGTGAAAGCAAAGCCTGTAAAGTTTTGTCGTGTGAGAGTTCTGTACTCTAAAGCAGTATATTTAGGATAGTCTGTCCTTATTATAGATAAAAGTTCTAATTAAGGTCAGTTCTTCACTGAGTCATACTTACCGTGTTGTAAAGCTTCTGTTTTCTCAGCACCTTTTAGAGTGTTGTTTTGTTTTACTGGGTTCCAAAAATATATCATTTAAAAAAATTTTAAATGTTAACACAAATACAGAAAAACCATAGCCCTTGGCATTCTACTTTTATTATCAAGAGTTCTTCCTTATCCCATAATTATCTGTTATCAGCATGCACTCATGGATTCCTGTTTTTTTCAATGGTTATAATTCTTTACCATGCTTAATTATTTTGGTGCCTAAAGTTTCTCAGATGTAGCTTCTTGGAGCCTCTTCAAACTGGCTCCTATATGCTTGTGACATGACCTTGTCTTTTTTCTTTGGTTTTCTTTTTCTTGCTGCTGCTTCTTGAAAACTGGACATTGGAAATAATGAGTTGTGGAAACTCTGGATTCTGTTATATTCTGGGATGATTGATGTTATGTTTTAGAGGGCAGTTGGCTTTCCTCTCCTCAAGTGACAAACTTTGTCTCCTTACCCTTCCCGCCTTTCCATCTTCCCAGCAGCAGCGTATTTCCGCTCTCTGTTTTGTCTTCCCACTGCTGCCGTTTTAGACTGGTGTCCTAGAGTCTCCTCTTGTATATGGCAGTCAGCCAAGGATTTGAGCAGAGATGGAACTTACCCTCTCAGTGGTTTCTTTGCTCCCAGGGATCACTCCATAATTTCTAGCTGCTCTGTCAGCTTTGCACTCCATCCTCTGATAGTTAAATCCCATAAAGCTTCAGCTTTCTGCTGCATGAACTATACCACCATTTTCCTGCAGCTCTAGCCCTGAGCTATGTTAACCCCAAGCTAATAATTTATATTCCTTCTTGAAATTTTTTGAAATTAGACTGTCCTCTGGCTTTTCTCTGCTTTGGGAAGGTTTTCATTGCCTTTAAATGTGTTTTAATAATTTTTTTATCCACTTTTTATAACTGCAGTCTGTTGGAGAGTTTATGTGACCACTTTACCACTATCACCTGAAGTACTGTTCACCTGGTTTTGTTGTAGATGTTGTTGACAGGTTTTGCCTTTGTTTTCCTGATTGTTCTCTGTGCTTTCATGGGAAGATTTTGGGAGACTCAAAACCATGCTATCACTACCACCATCCTTCTAGAACCAGAAATACATATTTTTACTTAGATTTTTATAAGGCAAAGGGAAGGGTTTAATCGTGTGATTAAACAATTTTGAAATAAAATTAGCTGGTCTTGTTTCTTTTATTAGAGGCAGCTGACATAAAAATTTGGCAGAAGGAATTAATACTTTTAAGTAGCGTTATATCCATATTATATAGTGAAGTACTTAGTTCTTCCATGGAGAAGACTGTTAACATGGAGTTTTGAAATTCATTTCAAATTCATGAGCTATTTAAAACCAAAGATATAATTCTAGCTTACATTTGTCTGTAATCTTCCATTTATTTTAGGATTGAGTTTGAGTACATTCACTTGTTTATTTTTGACTCAAGTGGTAACTTAAAAAAAAATTATCTGCAGTAAATAATCCTAAATATTAACTTTCCCCTTCTGAGTAATTGGTAAATAGATGTACCTTATAGTCTGTATTTACTTTAATATTTGACAGTTTTATCTTTTTTCAAAAGAGAAAAGATCTAGCTAAATTTGAATATATTTGGGGGCATGATACCTTTATTGTTGTTAATAGCATGTACTTATTATCTGCAATATACATATGTATATATAGTAGGCATTTTGCATTCATTGTTTCCGTCCTCAGAACATCTTCATGAGATTAGTAATATATCTGTTTTATAGATGAAGAACTGAGATCCACAAGTTACTTGCTTAAAACCACATAGCTGGAATTTCAAGCTAGGTTTGTTTGACTTAAAAATCCTTCACTCATTCTATCTTCATAGTCTTTTTTTTTTTTTTTTAGCTTGCTGAAGAAAGTTTTGATTATTAAATTTTTCATATTGTGTTAGAAGTATGTAAATTTTGGAATTTTTTTAAAAATCTGTTTGAAGGCAAGTCATTTTTTAAGTTACCTTTTCAGGAAGATCTTGAGATGTAGAAATATGTATTAATAATGAAGCATCATTTATATAAAGGCTGGAGGAGAGATAAAAGGAAATTAGCTCAAACATGAGATATTTAATTTTGTTTAAGGGAAAACTTCCACTCAAAGTGAGCTGTTGTAAAACAGAAGAATTACTTGGCACTGTTGCTGTATATTATTCCTAGAGTTTTTTTTTAAAGCTATGTAGATCTGTAACAATAATGGTCTGTAACTCTGAATTTGGACATATAACTCTACAAGATGAACTGAATTCCTAGAGATCTTATGCCTCTGCCTGTATTTATTTAACTGTTTAAGTTCCTCTAGCAGTAAGAGATAAATAAATAAAATAATTAAATGATTTCCCTTTGTTTCTATAATGAAGTAATCTTCCTGTAGTTAGGTTGCTTTTGACTAGAAGCAGGCTTCTCAGAAGATCCTAAATTTGGAGTTCACTTGCCCTAGGTTTATGTAGGTATTCTTTTCTTCCCCCGCTTCCTCTTCCCTAAGATTATTGTGTTGGAAATAGTATTGTTTCTTTTGTAATTGTATAGGCATAGTTCCAGAGCACTACAACATGACGATAAAGCAAATCACATGAATGTTTTGGTTTCCCGATACATGTAAAAGTTATGTTTACACTAGACTGGAGTCTGTTAAGTGTGTGATAGTATTATGTCTAGAAAAATGTGCATACCTTAATTATAAAAGACTTGATTACCAAACAATGCTCACCATCATATGAGCCTTCAGCGAGTCATAAACTCTTTGCTGGTGGATAATCTTGCCTTCATGTTGCTGGCTCCTGCGACTTACCAAGTGTGGTGGCTGCTGAAGGATGAGATGGCACGGTAATTTCTGAAAATAAGACAACAGAGAAATTGGCTGCATTGATTGACTCTTCCTTTCATAGATGATTTCTCTGTAGCGTGCAGTTCCGCTTGATAGTATTTTACTCACAGCAGAACTTTTTTCGAAACTGGAGTCGGTGCTCTCAAATCCTGCCACTGTTTTATCAGTAAAGTTTATGTAATAGCCTAAATCCTTTGTTGTTATTTTCAGAAGTCAATTGAGTTTGAAACAGTAAATGCTGGAGAGGATGTGGAGAGAAGGGAATTCTCCTACACTATTGATGGGAATGTAAATTGGTACAGTCACTATGGAGAACAGAATGGAGGTTCCTTAAAAAACTAAAAATAGAACTACCATATGACCCCGCAATCCCACTTGCCGACATATACCTGGAGAAGAACATGATGTGAAAGGATACGTTCACCCCCGTGTTCAGCACAGCACTATTTACAGTAGCCAAGACACAGAAGCAACTTAAATGTCCCTTGACAGAGGAATGAAATAAGATGTGGTACATATATTCAGTGGAATATTACTCAGCCATTAAAAAGAATGAAATCATGCCGTTCGCAGCAACATGGATGGACCTAGAGATTGTCATACTGAGTGAAGTAAGTCAGAGAAGGAAAAATATCATGTGACATTCCTTATATGTGGCATCTAAAAAGAAATGAGACAAATGAACTTAACACAGACTCGCAGACTTAAGAGAATGAACTTAGGGTTGCCAGGGAGAAGGGATACTTAGGGAGTTTTGGATGAACCAAACACACTGCTATGTTTAAAGTAGATAATCAACAACTACCTACTGTGTTTAGCACATGGAACTCTGCTTATGTGGCAGCCTGGATGGGAGGGGAGTTTGGGGAAGAATGGATACATGTATATGTATGGCTGAGTCCCTTCTCTGTCCACCTGAAACTATCACTGCATTGTTCAACTGAAATAAAAGGTACATTAACAGATTTTTTTTTAAGTCAAACAAGTTTGCCTTCTTCATGGTGCTCCAAAATAATTACATAATAGCATCAAAGATCATTCATCATAGATCACCATAACAAATATAATGATAATGAAAATTACTCTGAGAATTAACAAAATGTGACACAGACACAGAGTGAGCAAATGCTGTAGGAAAAATGGTATTCATAGACTTACTTGCTCAATGCAAGGTTGTCACAAACCCTCAATTTCTAAAAAATTGTAATATTTATAAAATAGAGTAGCGCAAAGAGCAGTAAAGCAAGGCGTGGTAAAACAGGTTTGCTTGTATATACCTCTACTGCTATTTCATGTAGTAAAACAACTATTTTCATTCTTCTGATATCTGAATAGCAAAAGAACTTAAGAAAATTAAGTACAAGCCCAGATGACACAAAGCCAGCACTGTTAAAATGCCAGACTCCAAAATATTTCAGTGTGATGTTGGCATGCTATATACTTACATATGATACTTTCAACAAAAGTGAACTGTGAAATGAACTGTGGTCAGAAAAATAAAAATCCAAGAGTATTATATCTGAATTTTCCCTTTCCTTGTACCATGATGCCATAACTGTCAATCAAGTGCTTCTGATGAACTTATTAAAGATACCTGAAGGTGACATTAAGGTAACACTTGTTTTCAGTAATTGCTGTTTATAGTATGGATTGCATGGTAAGAGAAATTGAAGGCCCAGAAACAAATTAAGAGGTATTATAGGTTAAAAGTGAGGAAGTAAGTTCTTGAAATACATGTATTAGTAGAAATGAAAAGGGACCAATGGTATAACTAGGACAGGATTTAGTGAGTGACAAAATATGTGGGTGGGTGTAGGTAGAAGAAGCTAAGGAATGTTAAGAATTTGAGTCTAGGTGAGTTATGATCTCATTGAACTTTGATTTGGTCAAGTATGGGTTATTTTCTAATATTAGAGGTCATGAAGTTCAAGACAAAGTTTCTCTCTGCAGGACTGGTAGGGGAAATAGTGACACTTGTTTCAGAGGGAGAAGAAGGTACAGCCACCCTCACAGTCTGATTTTAGAACATTTTTGTCCCTGTCACAGAAGCTCCACACTCATTAGCAGTCAATTCCTATTCCCTCTAGTTCTCTTCCCCCAGACCTTATGTAACCAATAGTCTTTTGAATTCTTATTTTTCTGACCACAGTTCATTTCACAGTTCACTTTTGTTGAAGGTATCATATGTAAGTGTATAGCACGCCAACATCACACTGAAATATTTTGGAGTCTGTCATTTTAACACAGTGTTGGCTTTATGTCATCTGGCTTTGTACTTAATTTTCTCACATTCTTTTACTATTCAGATATCAGAAGCATGAAAATAGTTTTACTATATGAAATAGCAGTAGAGATACACAAGTATACCTGTTTTACTGTGCCTTGCTTTACTGTATTTCATAAATATTACATTTAGAAATTGAGGGTTTGTGACAACCCTACACTGAGTGACAACCCTACACTGAGTGACAACCCTACATTGAGCAAGTCTGTCAACACCATTTTTTCCAACAGCTTTTGCTCACTTTGTGTCTATGTCATATTTTGTTAATTCTCAGAGTATTTCAAACTTTTTCATTATTATTATATTTGTTACGGTGATCTATGATCAGTGATCTTTGATGCTACTTTTGCCTCTATAAATTTGCTTATTTCCAGACATTCCATCAGAGAAGGCAGTGGTGCCCCATTCCAGTACTCTTTTGCCTGGAAAATCCCATGGACAGAGGAGCGTTGGCAGGCTTCAGTCCATGGGGTCACACAGAGTTGGACACGACTGGGCGACTTCACTTTCACTTTTCACTTTCATGCATTGGAGAAGGAACTGGCAACCCACTCCAGTGTTCTTGCCTGGAGAATCCCAGGGACGGTGGAGCCTGGTGGGCTGCCATCTATGGGGTCACACAGAGTTGAACACGACTGAAGTGCCTTAGCAGCAGCAGCAGCAGACATTCCATACAGTATGAGGTCTTTTGTGACTGCCTTTTTTCACTTAGCTTGTTTTCAGGGTTTATCCATATTGTAGCATGTATCATCACTTCATTGCCTTTTGTTACCAAATAATATTCCATTGTGTATATATGCCATATGCCATATCTTATTTACCTGTTCATGACCTCGTGGACATATGGGTTGTTTTCACTTTCTGGCTGTTGTGGCTAATGCTATCATGGACATTCATGTCAAGTTTTTGTGTGAATGTATGCTTTTATTTTTCTTGATTATATATCTAGGAGTAGAATTTCTGGGTCATATGTTAATTCTATGTTAACTTTTTAAGGAGCAAGTGACTACATCATTTTCCAACCCCTCCAGCAATGTGTGAGGATTCTAGGTTCTCCATATCCTCACCCATACTTCTCTCTTTTAAATTAGCCATCTAGTGGGTATGAAGTATATCTCATTGTGATTTTAATTTGTATTTCCCTGATGACTAATGATGTTGAGCGTATTTTCATGTGCCGATTGGCTGTTCGCATATCTTCTTTGGATAAATGTCTATTCATATTTTTTGTCCATTTTTCAATTGGGTTATACTAGGTCCTTATGAGACACCTGATTTGCACATTCTGTGGACTGTCTTTGCTTACTTGGTGGTATCCTTTGAAGGAGAAAAATTTTAATTTCAGTAAAGTTCCATTCACCTATTTTTTCTTTCGTTTTCCTGTTTTAAGAAATTGTTGCCTGATTAAGGTCACAAATGTTTGCTTTTATGTTTTCTTATCAGAAATTTATTTTCTGAAGCAAAAAGAAAGTTATTTCTTATCAGACATTTAGTTCTGTGGCTTACTTTTTGGTTACTTTTTATTACATTTTTTAAAAATTAAAAACATGTTATCAAAAATATAGAATGATTTATGGTTTTAGGGAAGGATTGCAAGAATTATGCTTTCTCATTCCTGAATCCTGTAATACCTGTTGAGAATTTGGGAGTACTGGGTGGTGCATTGGAAAAGGCAATGGCACCCCACTCCAGTACTCTTGCCTGGAAAATCCCATGGACGGAGGAGCCTGGTAGGCTACAGTCCATGGGGTCACTAAGAGTCTGACACGACTGAGCAACTTCACTTTGACTCTTCACTTTCATGCTTTGGAGAAGGAGATGGCAACCCATTCCAGTATTCTTGCCTAGAGAATCCCAGGGATGGGGGAGCCTGGTGGGCTGCCGTCTGTGGGGTCGCACAGAGTCGGACACGACTGAAGTGCCTTAGCAGCAGCAGCAGCGGCAGATGGTGCATAGCCTTCTCTGGATTGACAGTAAATCCTTCAGGTAGTTTGCTCTTTTGAACAGATGGTGGCAGCAGAGCTTTGCTGAATGAAAATTCTCAATTTTTAAGCCTAGTATTTTTGAATTACGAAGATTTTTAATTCTCTTGGCAATAAATTGTTAGGCAGTAAGTTTAAATTTCCATTTAAGATTAAAAATTATTTAAATTTAGGAACTTTTTTGCTATGAGTTTATTCTGGCTTTTCAGTTTATGAAACCAGTTTGTGAGGTATGAGCATGGTTTTCTTCAGTTCTCCAACCTTAGGACCTAATTTTCTCTTAATACTCTAAGGTCTTTTACCCACTTTTCTTTCATTATCTCATTCCTATCCCTATGATCTTTGTGTAGAGATAAAGTAATAGAGTAACAGTCAAAATGGTGATTAATGCTAAAGCTATTTGCAAACTTAACTCCTAAAACACATTGGCAGACTCACATTCTGACTTAGGAAATATGTAATATAAAAGTTGAACATGTGGGTAACAGTTTTTTTTCCTTCAATAAGAAAAACTGCTTTATATCATCTCAAGATTGGATTAAAGATTTCCTTTTTAGATCTAAATATTAAACAGTAAAATTAAGTGGTGCAGTTATTCTGTGACAGTTGTTTTCAAGGTAATAGAAATAGTAGACGTATATTGAGCACTGACTGTTTGCTAAGTGTTAGTCACTCAGTCATGTCTGACTCTTTGAGACCCCATGGACTATAGCCAGCAGGCTCCTCTGTCCATGGAATTCTCCAGGCAAGAATACTGGAGTGGGCTGCCATTTCCTTCTCCAGACGTTCTGCTAAACGCTGTGCTAAATGCCTTATGTGCATTGTCTCTTATTCTCGCAACAGCGCTTCTAAGAGGTAAGTTACTGTTTTTGGCCTGAAGTTTCCAGAGGAAGACAGGAGTTTAGAGAAGCTAAATAATCTGCCCAAGTCACATTAGTGGATGGAAAGGTGTGTGTGTGTGTTCATAAGCAACTGTATTATACTATTTTATGTGTGTTTAATTTTTACAGAGATGATATCATCCTGTATATATGCATCACTTTGCAACTTATTTTTAAAATTCAACAGCCTGATTTGAAAATCTATAGCATTTGCTACTATGTATAGATGTCTGATCAATTTTTTTACTTCATGAATAGATAACTACTTTCTTTGAATAAGCTGCTTAAAAACAGCTTGTCCTAGAGTTTCATCTGATTCTTCGTTTTATTTCACTTTTCCACTAGAGCATATACCAAGTGTTTAATTAATTTTTTTCCTCTGTTAACAGAGTAATTTATTAATTTTTGGTATAATGATCAGGAAGAAAAAGTTTAATACATATAATTGGTATAATAGTCCCTATATTTTATTTTATACTTCAGATTACTTATTTTTGGATCATATGACACTGAAGCAAATATTCATTGCACACTTGAACTGAGTACTGGTGTTTGGGAAGAAAAGCAAAGGAGTTCTATTAAGACGGTAAGATCTATTTGCTTAGTTTTACATCTGTATAAAGTTTATATTCTATAAGTTTTTTTAATATTTCTATATCCTTGAGTTATTTTTAGTCACTTGCAAATAATTATGAACAGCTCTTAATTGTTTTGTTGTAATGCATCCATAATAAAATGAATCACATAAACTATAATATTAATTGCTTGCTTGCATCAAATACCTTGTCTGACTAATTTTCTTTTTATAACTTTAGTTGTTTCATAGTTGTGGGATCAAAGGGAAATAATTCTGAAAACATTGAAAAGTATGTACATTCAGAGCATTCATTCATTCATCAGATATTTTGTAAGCACTTACTTTGTACCAGGCACTGTGTTAGCTGCTGGGGAAACAGTCTCTTGTCTCTGAAGACAAGAGACCCTGTTTTTGTTGTGCTGTCCCAGGGGAGAGGTTTGATATTCGTCTGCCTGCACAGAGAAAGAATTACAAGAGGACAGGGGTAAACCTGCAGAGAGATCAGATCAGTTAAGAGGCATTTAGGGGAGGCGTTGGCTACTTTAACTAGGTGGTAGCCAAGGAAATGGAAAGAAGAGAATGGATTTGGGTCCTACTTTTGGTGTGTGAAGGACTCGGAGTTCTGGTTCCTTTTTTGATCTCTCTCAAAAGAAGCTGTCACCTAAATTGCAAAGAGTTTGAAAAAACTGTAAAAGCATTTTAAAAATATTTTAAGTGCTATAATTAAAAATAAAAACGGTGTTTTAATCTCATTATGTTTTATTTGGACTTGTCTGTTCTTTGGGTTCCTAAATGAGTAAAAATTGTCACTAGTTATTAGCTAATTTTTCAAAGTTGAGTTGGTGTTTTTAAATGTTCTGCATAGCAGTTTTAGTAGCAGTTATGTCTTGCTTTTTGGAATTTGCATAAATCTAGTAGTCTATTAAAGATTTTAGAGCATTTATTCAAGATATTGTCTACAAAATTTCATTAACCCCATGAAGTTACACAATGAAAATAAAATCCCAGAATTTTATGGCTGAAATAGAGAAGAAAAAAAAAAGTCAGTGTCCTAAAGGGATCCTCAGACTGTGGGGAAAAAGAAAAAAAAAAGGTTTATTTAGTTTACTGCATATACTGAGATATTATGGATTTAGTAATAATAAAATTCCAAGAGTGCTTTTGGAACCCCAGACCTCTCCAGAGTTACTTTTAGTCTGTTTTAAGGTAAGATCTGTTTACTACATCACTACTTTTTGCAGGAATAAATTATTGTGTTTTTAAAGTTGTGTTTAATAAGTTAGATATTTAGCTGTTCACATTTAACTCTTGGTGGCAGTATAACTAATCCTATGATTATTATTTGGTAGCCAGTATTTAAGAAAGCTCTCTCTTTTGTCTTCATTATACTGGTGAATAAGTACTTTTGAACTGTACTACCTAGCTGTTTCACAGTAGTAGTAAGGGTACTTTTTGGAATCTCTAGCTGCTGCTGCTGCTGCTAAGTCGCTTCAGTCGTGTCCGACTCTGTGCGACCCCATAGACGGTAGCCTACCAGGCTCCCCCGTCCCTGGGATTCTCCAGGCAAGAACACTGGAGTGGGTTGCCATTTCCTTCTCCAATGCATGAAAGTGAGAAGTTAAAGTGAAGTCGCTTGGTCGTGTCCGACTCTTAGTGACCCCATGGACTGCAGCCTTCCAGGCTCCTCCGTCCATGGGATTTTCCAGGCAAGAGTACTGGAGTGGGGTGCCATTGCCTTCTCCGTGGAATTTCTAGAATAGTCTGTTATTCTTCATAGCATTTTAAAAAAGACAATTCTCAATTTTTTAAACAGGTATGTAAACATATTACCATGCTTTCAAAAATTTTGACTTTTAACGGTTATATGGTATTTTTATGGATGTCCTTTTGGCTTTTGAGTTGTTGCTAGCTTCTCTATGTAGTAATTGTTGTGAACATTCTTATGTAAAAAAATTAAGCACTGTGAAATTCTTTTGGAATAGAGTAATTTCAGTGAGTATGGGAAAGGAGGGAGAAATAAAGCTGAAAAGGAGGATGGGCTGACCCCCAGAGTTTGAATATGTAAAAGTAATTGGGAGCATAGGATTTGGGACATGGTAATGCAGTCCATAGGGCTGCAAAGAGCTGGACATGACTGAACGACTGAACTGAACTGAACTGAATGACAGGGTCAAAATAGTTTTTTATAGGAAAACCTCCCCTTTCTCTTGTGGTTGTTCATGCCACCTTTCCTTTGTTACATCGCAAACAATTTGAAGCAACTTCTCAGAGAAAGTAGCCAGGTTTACAGTTTGTTCTCAAATAAATACGTTAAAACCAGCATTGTTTTGTCTAGATATGAAAGGGTCCTAATTTGCCATTGCTGTTGGCATTTTCAGTTTCCTTGATTATACTTGCAAAGATATGAGATTAGACAGCTTTAATATTTTGTAGCAAAGGTTACTGAGACTTTAATCTTGAGTCATAATTTTAGATCTTAGCATATGTCATAGGTAGTTTTGGGGAAGGAATTCTAGGTTAATAATTACATCTGGTGTCAAAAATGACAGCAGCGTTGAAGTATCTCCAGGCATTAAATCACATGTGTCTGAATTTAATAACCCTAGGGAGGAGAATCACAGTGTTTCTCAAGACTACGTAAAGCATTACAGAATAGGATTTGATAATTTGAGATACATTGCAAATTTGGCTAGAAAAAAGTATATCATTAAAAAATAAGTGTGCTAAAAAAAGTATTTGAAAGAAACTTAATTACATGTTTTAAATATGCCTTTGAGTTTTTCAAACCTTTTTTAAAGTGTGATGTACCTTATGCTCTTAAGTTGGGTAAGATCAATAATAAATGGAAAGTTTTGAATTTGTGGTATTTGCACAGATGTTGGAGCTGGGAGTAGAAGTGGAACAGTTGTGATGCAATAGCTGTAAGTCCTAGCTAAATCTAATGAATAGTGGCTTAAGCAAGAAAAGAACTTAACTGTCTTGTGAAATTTTTCTTAAATTGGGATGTCAGAGAATAATTTAAAAGAATAATTTAATAAATACCCTGCATAGAACCTACCTCCTACCTTATTAGAAATCTGAGGAAAGTTTGGATCAAACTCAGACATTCAGTTCGGTGCCCTGTTTGTTAGCTTATTTGCACAATAAAAGAGCTCATAGGGTAAATGAAGTACTCTAGGGTAGCGTTTGTTCTTTAAAAATAATACGTAAAGATTCCTCATGAGATAAAATGAGGAATAAATTGGAAATTAGGCTTAAACATAAATTACAGGATCATCGTGCAAGTGATGACAGTGTCAGTACTAAAAATGTATTTACTAGCACGAAAAATTTATTTACTTGCACAAAAGAGACAGGACACTTTATGATTTATTTCACTTTGTTGCACTATACAGGTTTGGTGATGATAGTTTGCTTTTTTACTAAGGAACAAATTTAAGGAGTTTTCAGATTTTAAAAAAGTTTCAGGCCATGATATTTCAGTAGGAAGCGATGAAGACAACAGTATGAAGTGAAGTGAAGTCACTCAGTCGTGTCCAACTCTTTGCGACCCCGTGGACTGTAGCCCTCCAGGCTCCTCCATCCATGGGATTCTCCAGGCAAGAATACTGGAGTGGGCTGCCATTTCCTTCTCCAGACAACAGTATAGCTCAGCTCTGTTGACAATATGGTTAACCTGACATCTATTAAAATGGGACTTCGCAGGTGGCGCTAGTGATAAAGAACCCATCTGCCAGTGCAGGAAACCTAAGACACATTGGTTCGATCCCTGGGTCAGGAAGATCCCCTGGAGAAGGTCATGGCAACCCACCCCAGTATTCTTGCCTGCAGAATCCCATGGACAGAGGAGCTAAGCAGGCTATGGTCCATAAGGTTGCAAAGAGTCAGACATGGCTGAAGTAACTTAACATATACACATATTAAACATATTGATCACACATAATCATTATTGTGTGCATGGTAAAGCAAACAGATCTCATAAATGTCACTTAAACACACATGGTTTTAAAGAAGGAGAGATCTTGAGTCCTACCCTCCCAGAATTGGAGTTCACTCATCCTTGACCACCCACTTGCTTTACCCTTGCTGCTGCTGCTGCTAAGTCGCTTCAGTCGTGTCCGACTCTGTGCGACCCCATAGACGGCAGCCCGCTAGGCTCCTATGTCTCTGGGATTCTCCAGGCAAGAATACTGGAGTGGGTTGCCATTTCCTTCTCCAGTGCATGAAAGTGAAAAGCGAAAGTGAAGTCGCTCAGTCGTGCCTGACTCTTAGCAACCCCATGGACTGCAGCCCACCAGGCTCCTGCATCCATGGGATTTTCCAGGCAAGAGTACTGGAGTGGGATGCCATCGCCTTCTCCGCTTTACCCTTACATAAGGTAGGTTATCTGTAAATACTCTTTTCTTTTACTCTCTCTCAACTATCCTGTCTGTGCCATCCATGTCTTCTCTTCCATCAGTTATCCAAACTGCCACTGGAGTCTTCAAACATTGTTTTATTCTTGGTGCAACATGAAATTCTTGAGGTCATCTGGGGAGAAGAGAAGAAGGCACCATGAAAATGAGCTGTGGAACCTCTGAATGTGGAAATTCTGGGGTTGAGGGAAAAGCAGTGGGGGCCTTTTGGCACCCAGCTGTTCAGTCTAGCTTTCCCTTGTTCTCCATTTTGAATAAAAATATAAAAGGAGTTTTAATTTTTAAAACAAGCTTTTTTAATGTACATTTTTGATACTAGCCCTATTCCCTCTTCTTCCAGCCTACCAGACTATGCCCAGAGACCCTTTATAGCAATTGTCCCTTGTAAGATTTAAGTTTTCCCTTCTCTAATTAGAGATAGACGGCTAAAAATCTAAATAACTGTTAAGTCAGTCCATCCACATAAATATGTCACTATCAAACGGGAAGAAAGAATATCGATTTCTTCCTTTGAGGTGATGAAGAATTAGCAAGGAATCTTCTCTGGATATATAGTAGGTGGACAAAAGAGAGCTACTGTTACAGTCACGTGTTCAGTATGAAAAGCAAAAGCACTTAATGTCTTATTAAGCACTTACATAGCCCAGTATGTAGATGCCAGAGAGAACCGTTAAAGACATTAGAAGATGTCATGACATTTCAGATTTATCTGAAAAATAAGAAGTAATAAATTCCTGAAAAGCGTTCGGCTAACCACTTGGGGAGAGTCCATAAATAATAATTTGAAACTCTTAATCAGAACAAATGTATTCCTTTTAGAGGGTTATGTGTTGTCAGCTGGCAACTTGAAATTGCCCACTGCTGTAAGAAGGGCTTTAGATAGGGTCAGGCACATCCAAAATCATGAAGTCAGAAGAAGTCATCTAGAGTCTAGACTTTATCTTTTTGTTTTACTTGATTGGTACTTTTCCTTCTCTCTACTACCCCTTCCCTATCAAAACCTCATTTTTTGAAAGGATTTGATTCTGAGAGATAAATAATTTATGTCAGATTCCCTTCCATTTTCTTTTAACCTACCCTTAGAATTAGACCCCCAGTTCGATTCCTGGGTCAAGAAGATCCGCTGGAGAAGGAATAGGCTACCCACTCCAGTACTCTTGGGTTTCCCTTGTGACTCAGCTGGTAAAAAATAATGCCTTCAATGCAGGACACCTGGGTTCTATCCCTGGGTTGGGAAGATCCCCTGGAGAAGGGAAAGGCTACCCACTCCAGTATTCTGGCCTAGAGAATTCCATGGACTGTATAGTCCATAGGGTCTCAAAAAGTTGGACACGACTGAGTGACTTTGACTTTGACTAGAATTAGAGAAACATTTGATGAAATGATGCCTACTTTCTAAGAACTGTCAGTGTAGGAAAAGAAACATGTAAACCAAATATATCATATAAGTAATACTTAAGAGTCTACGAAATACTGGATTCTTTTACCATATAAAGAACCAAAGTCTTTTTGCCCGTAGGATCTGTTCTTGTTCCCTCAAATCCCACTACCTCTTAACAAAAATTAGACTGTGTGTGGTAGTCTGATAATTAGGAGACAATTTGGGAGTGATGTTAGTGGGATTATTTTAGACCAGAGGCAAGGATAGCTTTGAGACTGTGGGGAGATGGAAGGTGAGTGGAAGAGCCTTCATAATCAGGTCAGCCATGTTTAATTGCGAAAGATCGAGCTTGATAATCTGCCTTAATATAGAGTCCAATGAGTCTGCTACTAGAGATCAGTGGAGAAATATCTCCAGAAAGAATGAAGAGACAGAGCCAAAGCAAAAACAACACCCAGTTGGGGATGTGACTGGTGATAGAAGCAAAGTCCAGTGCTGTACAGAGCAATATTGCATAGAAATCTGGAATGTTAGGTCCATGAATCAACGCAAATTAAAAGTGGTCAAACAGGAGATGGCAAGAGTGAACGTCGACATTCTAGGAATCAGTGAACCAGGATGGACTGGATTGGGTGAATTTAACTCAGAGGCCCATTATATCTTCTACTATGGGCAAGAATCCTTTAGAAGAAATGGAGTAGCCATCATAGTCAACAAAAGAGCCCAAAATGCAGTACTTGGATGTAATCTCAAGAACAACAGAATGATCTCTGTTCGTTTCCAAGGCAAACCATTCAATATCACGGTAATCCAAGTCTGTGCCCTGAGTAGTAATGCTGAAGAAGCTGAAGTTGAACAGTTCTATGAAGACCTACAAGACCTTTTAGAACTAACACCCAAACAAGATGTCCTTTTTATCATGGGGGACTGGAATGCAAATGTAGGAAGTTAAGGGATACCTGGAGTAACAGGCAAATTTGGCCTTGCAGTACAGAATAAAGCAGGGCAGAGGCTAATAGAGTTTTGCCAAGAGAATGCACTGGTCATAGCAAACATCCTCTTCCGACAACACAAGAGAAGACTCTACACATGGATATCACCAGATGGTCAACACTGATATCAAATTGATTATATTATTTGCAGCTGAAGATGGAGAGGCTCTATACAGCAGCAAAAACAAGACTGGGAGCTGACTGTGGCTCAGATCATGAACTCCTAATTGCCAAATTCAGACTTAAATT
Organism: Cephalophus harveyi; assembly: GCA_006410635.1. Lineage (NCBI taxonomy): Eukaryota > Metazoa > Chordata > Mammalia > Artiodactyla > Bovidae > Cephalophus > Cephalophus harveyi. The sequence goes on along the minus strand of SJYT01054896.1, from coordinate 608,096 downwards.
GAAGAAAGTAGGGAAAACCACTAGACCATTCAGGTATGACCTAAATCAAATCCCTTACGATTATACAGTGGAAGTGACAAATAGATTCAAGGGATTAAATCTGATAGAGTGCCTGAAGAACTATGGATGGAAGTTTGTGACATTATACAGGAAGACAGTGATCAAGACTATCTCCAAGAAATGCAAAAAAGCAAAATGGCTGTCTGAGGAGGCCTTACAAATAGCTGTGAAAAGAAGAGAAGCAAAAAACAAAGGAGAAAAGGAAAGATATACCCATTTGAATGTACAGTTTCAAAGAATAGCAAGGAAAGATAAGAAAGCCTTTGTCAGTGATCAGTGCAAAGAAATAGAGGAAAGCAATAGATGGGAAAGACTAGAGATCTCTTCAAGAAAATTAGAGATACCAAGGGAACATTTCATGCAAAGATGGGCACAATAAAGGACAGAAATGTATGGACCTAACAGAAGCAAGGAGATCCAACCAGTCCATCCTAAAAGAGATCAGTCCTGGGTATTCATTGGAAGGACTGATGCTGAAGCTGAAACTCCAATACTTTGGCCACCTCATGCGAAGTGTTGACTCCTTGGAAAAGACCCTGATGCTCGGAGGGATTGGGGGCAGGAGGAGAGGGGGACGACAGAGGATGAGATGGCTGGATGGCATCACCAACTCAATGGACATGAGTTTGAGTGAACTCTGGGAGTTGGTGATGGACAGGGAGGCCTTGTGTGCTGTTATTCATGGGGTCGCAAAGAGTCGGACATGACTGAGCAACTGAACTGAACTGAACAGAAGCATAAGATATTAAGAAGAGGTGGCAAGAATACACAGAAGAACTGTACAAAAAAGAGCTTCATGACCCAGATAACCACAATGGTGTGATCACTCACCTAGAGCCAGACATCCTGGAATGTGAAGTCAAGTGGGCCTTAGGAAGCATCACTATGAACAAAGCTAGTGGAGGTGATAGAATACCAGTTGAGCTATTTCAAATCCTAAAAGATGATGCTGTGAAAGTGCTGCACTCAATATGCCGGCAAATTTGGAAATCTCAGCAGTGGCCACAGGACTAGAAAAGGTCAGTTTTCATTCCAATCCCAAAGAAAGGCAGTGCCAAGGAATGCTCAAACTCCCGCACAATTGCACTCATCTCACACACTAGTAAAGTAATGCTCAAAATTCTCCAAGCCGGACTTCAACAGTATGTGAATTGTGAACTTACAGATATTCAAGCTGGATTTAGAAAACGCAGAGGAACCAGAGATCAAATTGACAACATCTGTTGGATTATTGAAAAAGCAAGAGAGTTCCAGAAAAACATCTATTTCTGCTTTATTAACTATGCCAAAGCCTTTGACTGCGTGGATCACAATAAACTGTGGAAAATTCTTCAAGAGATGGGAATACCAGACCACCTGATCTGCCTCTTGAGAAATCTGTATGCAGGTCAGGAAGCAACAGTTAGAACTGGACATGGAACAACAGACTGGTTCCAAATGGGGAAAGGAGTACATCAAGGCTGTATATTGTCACCCTGTTTATTTAACTTATATGCAGAGTACATCATGAGAAATGCTGGGCTGGATGAAGCACAAGCTGGAATTAAGATTGGTGGGAGAGACATCAATAACCTCAGATATGCAGATGACACCACCCTTATGACGGAAAGTAAAGAAGAACTAAAGAGCCTCTTGATGAAAGTGAAAGAGGAGAGTGAAAAAGTTGGCTTAAAACTCACCATTCAGAAAACTAAGATCATGGCATCTGGTCCCATCACTTTATGGCAAATAGATGGGGAAACTGTCCTAGACCTTATTTTGGGGGGCTCAAAAATCACTGCAGATGGTGACTGCAGCCATGAAATTAAGGGTCTTACTCCTTGGAAGAAAAGTTATGATCAACCTAGACAGCATATTAAAAAGCAGAGACATTACTTTGCCAACAAAGGTCCATCTAGTCAAGACTATGGTTTTTCCAATAGTCATGTACGGATGTGAGAGTTGAACTATAAAGAAAGCTGAGCGCTGAAGAATCAATGCTTTTGAACTGTGGTGTTGGAGAAGATTCTTTAGAGTCCGTTGGACAGCAAGGAGATCCAACCAGTCCGTCGTAAAGGAAATCAGTCCTGAATATTCATTGGAAGGACTGATGTTGAAGCTGAAACTCCAATACTTTGGCCACCTCATGCGAAGAATTGACTCATTAGAAAAGACACTGATGCTGGGAAAGATTGAAGGCGGGAGGAAAAGTGGATGACAAAGGATGAGATGGTTGGATGGCATCACCGACTCTGTGGACATGAGTTTGAATAAATTCCGGGAGTTGGTGATGGACAGGGACGCCTGGTGTGCTGCAGTCCATGGAGACGCAAAGAGTCGGACACGACTGAGCAACTGAACTGAATGATTCTTCCTCTACTTCTAGAGTGAAGGTTAGGGGCCACTGAATACAGGAAGCATTTTGTAGAAGGAAGCTAGTCATTTGAGAGAAAATGCAATGTATATGGAAATCTTTCCTGTCTAGTATGAAGATGCTAAACAAACATATAAAAGAAATGGAAACAGTAAATGCATTCTCAACTTTCAAAAAGCTTTTGATGAATATCCATACTACAGGTTCGCAAATCATCTAATTTCTAGGAGAATATTTTGTCACAGATTTGCCTTAAGGATAAGGGGAAACAGGGTAAAAATGACTGGATGTAATATCCTGGATGATTGAGTTCAGGACTTTGATGAGTTTTCACAAACGATCTAAAAATAAAATAGCACTCTCTAATAGAAATAAAATGCGTGCCACTTAAGTAATTTTAAATGTTCTTGTAGCCACGTTTGACAAAGTAGAAATTAGCCAGTAAACAATTTTAGTAATCTTTTATTGGACCCATAAACCTAAAACATTGTCATTTTCGCATAACATAAAATTTAAGGAGACTAATTTTTTATAGTCTTTGAAATGTGGTGCATATTTTACAATTACAGCAGATCACAGTTCATCCTAGCCACATTTCAACTGCTCAACCACATGTGACTATATCTGACAACATAAATGTAGAGAAAGCAACTCAGCTTTGCACATATCATTAAACTTCTAGAACATGCCCCGTTAAGAGGTACAAAATTGAGAATGCGCTCTCAGGACAAATGTGTAAGAAAGAATTCCAAACTGCCTGAAATATGTGAAATCTAGGTTCCCTAAAGAAATAGACAGTTATATCATTGTACCTCCAAAACAAGACAGCTCTTCATTAGAGTGAGTGTCACAAAGTGAATACGGTTATTTTAAAGCTATGAAATTCTCAGAATAAGTTGTTTGTACATTTCTGTTTTCTATAATACTACAAATTTATGTTTGCTAGATAAGCTAGGGAGAAAGAACTAAAGTTTACATGGAAGTGAGGTAGCCATATAAAGATAAATGGATGGGAAAAAATTAATGTTCTTCAGCTGAAAAGACAAGTGTGGGTGAATGATTAATGGAAGAATATAAATATAAAAAGTAAACAATAGAATGATCAAATTTACGGAGTCAAGGAACTAAGTCTATAGGTCTGTGAAGGAAATCTCATAGCCCTGATGATAAGCAGATGATAAATGCTAAAAGAAGGGTACTGAAAAGGTCTTTGGTAATACTGCACACTATGTACTTGCTGATAGACCTTGCAGGAGCACAAATATATTCTATTCTGTTTACGCTATGTGTCCTACACCTATTAGAACTCCTGGCATGTTGCAGTTGTTCTGTGAATGTCCTGGGAGGGGACGAGGAGGATTGGTGGCCTTCATGGCTCCATACTTCTCACAGGACACAAGCTCACTACACTTGTACCTTCTGGTGGAAAAATCTGCTTGATGCGCCAGCCTTTAGCCTCTGCTAATAATATTATAATTCCTCCCTGTGTTCAGCAAGAGCTTCTAAAACTCCCCACAACTTAAAGGGAAGCAAGGCTAGTAAAATTTAGATCCCACAGTGTTTCTTCCAAACTTTCAGCATGGCTTAGTCATATTTCTGTCTCCTTTCTCCCTTCAAGTCTATCTCTGATGTATGTTTTAAGCAAATAAAAATATTTAGGTTAAGGATAACCACAAAATGAGATTTACTGCTCAGTATTCAAGAGGCCTAGTTTTTAGAGTGAGGAATTTACACATGTGGCACATAAAAGTATAATGGCATTATTAAAAATATCAGAACTTCTTACCCAATGTGTGTGATTCAACACATCCTGAAATAAAATGACTGGGATCTAAAATTTTACTTGCCTCACTTCTTTCTTAGTTTTGGAGAGTTTTAGAAGTTCATGCTGAATATTATTTGTCCATGAATTGTGTGTGTCAAAAAGAGCTCCCTAAAGAACTGTGATTTTAAGTAAGAACATAAGAGACAAATTTATAAGCACATTAAGCTAGATACTTCAGAGTTGGCATTTTGGTGTGTTTGTTTAAGGCCAGATGCCTTGCAGATGGTATTTTTTGGTGCTCCGTTTAACCATTTGCCATTTACAGTCTTAATCTTGTCGAAAAGAAGAGAAAGATTAAAACAAATAAAGCTTTTTTGAAAATGTCAGTTTTTATGAAAACTCTGCTTTAGTTCAGAGTTTTATAATATTTATGAATTCAATAGGGACTCTGAAATTTTAACCATATATAACCCTCTATAATTCGGCTTCTTAAACTAAATACCTTTGAGCTTTAGGAGTAAATCCTATGTAGCATTTCCACTCTAAGTTCATCTTGGTTAGAAATGAAGGATGCAGTTTTCTGTCTCATGTTTTCTGTGTTTAATATGATTGTGAAATCCTGTGAAAAGAATAGGAACTTAGGTTAAAATACAGAAGTGTCTCCAAATCAAGTCAGTATAAAGCACTGAGTATGAGAAAGAGGAAACTGAGCATGAGGTGCAAGGCAATGAGAATGTGGTCCTTCCCTTCAAGTAGGGGGAAATAAGATCAGCAATATAGTGAGCATACCTGAATGTTCATTGGAAGGACCAATGCTAAAGCTCCAATACTTTGGCCACCTGGTGCAAAGAGCCGACTCATTGGGAAAGACCCTGATGCTAGGAAAGATGGAAGGCAAAAAGAGAAGGGGGCAGCAGAGAATGACATGGTTAGATGTCATCACTGACTTAATGGACATGAATTTGAGCAAACTCTAGGAGATAGTGAAGGACAGGGGAGCCTGGCTGCTGCAGTCCACGGGGTCACAAAGAGTCGGACACGACTTAGCAACTGAACAACAGCAACATGATGAGCATCAGTGCTCCTGTTAGCACATGAATCTCTAAGAGAGTTTCATGAGAAAGTATACTGAGGTTCCCTTGGAGGGTAGATAGCTTTCTTTTGGGAAAACCAGGAAAAAATATTTTGAGGTGACATTTAAACCAAGCCTCACAGTATATGTAGGATTTTGAAATGTAATAGGGAGGGCCATTTAAGGGTGGAAAACATGGGGTAAATTCAAATAAATAGTACGAATGTTTGAGCATGTTTAGGATACATTGTGAAGGAAATGGCAACCCACTGCACTGTTCTTGCCTGGAGAATCCCTTGGACAGAGGAGCCTGGCAGGCCACAGTCCATGGGGTCACAAAAAGCTGGACATGACTGATGTGACTTAGCACATGTGTGAGAATGCTGCCACGAGTCTAAGTAGGAAACCACTGAGCGTGAGGAAGTAGGCATCATGAAGCAGAGTTTTAGTTTTTGTTACACTCATTTGTGAAATTGGAGGATATTTGTGTATTTTAACAGTAAAATCAATGATTTATATAAGATAAAAATGATATATATTTGGAAATTGGTATGAGCTTTCTTTTTTTGCCCATATTAAAAAAAAGAGAGAGAAGGCTATAAATAAAACTGTAAAAGCCAGCCATATTCCTACTTTCCAGAGAAACCACTAATAACTTTTAAGAAGAACTTTATAGATACAAGCATATACACACAGGTATGTATATGGTTCTGTAAATAAGAATAAAATGAAATTGTATATTTTATAACCTACTTTTTTTCCAACTTAGCAATATACCAAGGGCATATTTTTATCTCAATACATATGTTATTGTTTTTATGTCTGCATGATAGTCCACCGTGTACCATGATCTATTTAACCAATCATTTATTGGTAAACATTTGGACTTTTTCCAATTTTTTAATGTTGTAGAAAAATATATAATGGCTATGTGTGTATATATATATGTATGTATTCACACACATTCATTAAGTCATAGTTTGGCACACTTTTTCTATAAAGGGCCAGATAGAGGAAATATTTTAAGCTTTGGGGGCAAGATGATAAGTCTCAGAACTACTCAACTCACCTGTTCAATTCTAAAGCAGCCAGAGACAGTACATAAACAAATTAGTGTGGCTGTTTTCCAGTAAAACTTTTAGAAATAACTGTAGTTTGCTGAACTCTGATCTAAATGATCAAAGATTATGCCAAAAAAGAAAAGCTCTTAGTAGGTATTTAAAAATTGCATCCCAGCTAGAATCAAGGCTATACATTAGATAATAGTATTATATCAATGTTAATCTTCTGACCTTGATAACTGTGCTGTGGTTATATAACAAAATGTCCTTGTTAGGAAATAGAGTCAAATATTTAATGGTGAGGGGACATCATGCCTGCAACTCATTTTCAAATGGTTCATGAAAAAATATGAGAGAGGAAAAAAGTAGGAAAACGTTAGTAATTGGTAAATCTGGATTGAGGATAAATGGAAACCCTTAGTACAATGTTTCTGTATGTTTGAAATTATTTCAAAATAAAAAAAATAATAAATGGTCCAGCTCTAAAGCTCTCATACTTTCTTAGTGAGGTGTAAATCACCCTGCAGAAGTAGGGTTGACAATACATGGAGCTGCAAGTTGACTTGGTGATTCAGAATCAGCTGTTTCTGTTTGACAAAGGAATTTAAAAGGGCGAAAGTGTTCCACTGCGTTGTTTCCGCAACAGCTCAGACTTGATGTACTTTTCAGAGCGTTTTATTTCACTGGAACGGTTGTGTAAAATTTAAGTTCATGTCAGATCAAAGTGTTAATGCAGACTTCAATCACGTTTAAAAAGAGAGAAGAAACCTAGGATATGGCAAGGTAATCATTTGGCTCAGCCTACTTTCCTAAGAGCCTTTGACCCTGGACAAAGGGTCATTATTATTCTTTGGATCTCTTAGGTCAATGGTATTTTTATAATGGACTTTTTTTTCTCAGCATATCTGTACATCTTTGTTGTCTCTCAGATGAGGCAATGAAAGGATGCAGCCCTATTTACCATCCAATTGCTTTAGAGACAAGATTATCAGGTGGCCAAGCTGGCGTTCCATTTTAACACTTAAGGCGTCTCACTTGTATTTTTATCCCAAAAAGAGGTCTTCCTCATCCACCTGAACAGAGGTAATTAAAGTGCCTGGATTGTACTAGTCATTTATTCCTGGAGTTCATTTAATCTTGACAACACCCCAGTGTGGTAGATATTAGTGTCCCATTTTCACAAAGACCCATAGAGGTTAACTCATTTGCCTGAGACTACATCAAATCCAATACTGAATACAGGCCATCTCAGACATTGCAGTTTTTCTTCAAAGAAGAATTTTGAATTGGTCCTAGTACTGAGGAGTTTATTTCAGTATTTTTGTTGTTTCTTTTTTTTTTTTTTTACCTATTCATTAAGATGTGATGACTGAAAATTTAGACATTCTGCTAACAAAAAAGATGTGTACTTGTAAAGTCTTTGTGAGAGAATTAAGGTTTATCCCCTGTACTATTAATATATGCCTTTTTAAGAAACACCCATCTCTTTTAAAAATAACTTTTGTCATCGTTTGGGACAGGGCATGAAAATTTACTTCTGTGGTGGCACTTCTCTTTATCTGACAGATTCTTTTATTTTTTATTTATCTGGCTTATGAGTTTAAGGTCTGTTATGATTTAAACCTTTATAAAGTGGTTAGCTTTAATGCCAGGTCTTTGAAAAAGTTTACTAAGTTGATAGTTGTTTGCCAAGCGATAAAAACAAGACATTTGCCATATGTATGTTTTAAGAGTTACACTTTTTTGTGAAAAAGACAGTAAATTGTGAATTCTCTTTGCTGATAAGAGTTTGAAAGAAGACAGCTAATAAACATAGTATCTCCTTTTTTCTGGTTGAGTGATACATTTTAGTGGAAGACAGTTGAGAATTTAGTTGAATCTTTGGAAGCAGCATAGTTACCCAATAGTCTAGAGCCCCATGACTAACTAATGGAGTTAGTGGAATCATCAACTATGGTTTTGATTTTTAAACGTGATAGACGGTAAAATACACAGTGGGTGAAGGTGATCATGGGAGGAATTGAGAGTAACATTGGCGTATATACACGGCCATGTGTAAAATTGCTAACCAGCAGGAAGCTGCTCTATAGCACAGGAAGCTCAGCTCCTCAGTTCGATGCTCTGTGATGACATAAAGTGGTGGAATAGGGGTGTCGGAAGGAGGCCCAAGAGGGAGGGGACATATGTATGCTGCTGCTAAGTCACTTCAGTCGTGTCCGACTCTGTGCGACCCCATAGACGGCAGCCCACCAGGCTCCCCCGTCCCTGGGATTCTCCAGGCAAGAACACTGGAGTGGGTTGCCATTTCCTTCTCTAATTTATTCCTGGAGTTCATTTAATCTTGACAACACCCCAGTGTGGTAGATATTAGTGTCCCATTTTCACAAAGACCCATAGAGGTTAACTCATTTGCCTGAGACTACATCAAATCCAATACTGAATACAGGCCATCTCAGACATTGCAGTTTTTCTTCAAAGAAGAATTTTGAATTGGTCCTAGTACTGAGGAGTTTATTTCAGTATTTTTGTTGTTTCTTTTTTTTTTTTTTTACCTATTCATTAAGATGTGATGACTGAAAATTTAGACATTCTGCTAACAAAAAAGATGTGTACTTGTAAAGTCTTTGTGAGAGAATTAAGGTTTATCCCCTGTACTATTAATATATGCCTTTTTAAGAAACACCCATCTCTTTTAAAAATAACTTTTGTCATCGTTTGGGACAGGGCATGAAAATTTACTTCTGTGGTGGCACTTCTCTTTATCTGACAGATTCTTTTATTTTTTATTTATCTGGCTTATGAGTTTAAGGTCTGTTATGATTTAAACCTTTATAAAGTGGTTAGCTTTAATGCCAGGTCTTTGAAAAAGTTTACTAAGTTGATAGTTGTTTGCCAAGCGATAAAAACAAGACATTTGCCATATGTATGTTTTAAGAGTTACACTTTTTTGTGAAAAAGACAGTAAATTGTGAATTCTCTTTGCTGATAAGAGTTTGAAAGAAGACAGCTAATAAACATAGTATCTCCTTTTTTCTGGTTGAGTGATACATTTTAGTGGAAGACAGTTGAGAATTTAGTTGAATCTTTGGAAGCAGCATAGTTACCCAATAGTCTAGAGCCCCATGACTAACTAATGGAGTTAGTGGAATCATCAACTATGGTTTTGATTTTTAAACGTGATAGACGGTAAAATACACAGTGGGTGAAGGTGATCATGGGAGGAATTGAGAGTAACATTGGCGTATATACACGGCCATGTGTAAAATTGCTAACCAGCAGGAAGCTGCTCTATAGCACAGGAAGCTCAGCTCCTCAGTTCGATGCTCTGTGATGACATAAAGTGGTGGAATAGGGGTGTCGGAAGGAGGCCCAACAAGGAGGGGACATATGTATGCTGCTGCTAAGTCACTTCAGTCGTGTCCGACTCTGTGCGACCCCATAGACGGCAGCCCACCAGGCTCCCCCGTCCCTGGGATTCTCCAGGCAAGAACACTGGAGTGGGTTGCCATTTCCTTCTCTAATGCGTGAAAGTGAAAAGTGAAAGTGAAGTCGCTCAGTCGTGTCCAGTTCTTTGCGACCCCATGGATTGCAGCCCACCAGGCTCCTCTGTCCATGGGATTCTCCAGGCAAGAGTACTGGAGTGGGTTGCCATTGCCTTCTCTGGGATATATGTATACATATGGCTAATTCACGTTGTTGTACAGCAGAAACTTAACACAGCATTGTAAAGCAATTATGTTCCAATTAAAAAAAAATGATCACAGACACAAAAAATGTGAAATCTGGCTCTGGCTCTTCAACGGCCTCATTGCTGCTTCTAATTGAGATGGACAGTAAACTGTTGGTCCCAAGCCTGGCTGTGTTCCATGCCCTGTAGCCATAAACAGATTGATCTGACATCTGGAATTCAAGCAAATGACTGGAAAGTTACACCTCTAAGACACTCTGTGCCAAGTATGTTGTACTTCGAAGTTTCCCTTGCAAACAGCTCAGAAACTTATATTTAATATAAAAGTTGTTCTAGTTTTAGAAATCTTGACCTCTCAAATATAAATCCGAGTTTGGGGATAAATCTTCAATCATAATTGACTGGGCCCCAAATATTCAGAATTTAAATGCCAAGTCCCAAAGCAAGCCAAGTAAAGGTGATCTGTTAAAAAGTTCAGTTTTATACAGGTGCTGTGTATGTATGTGTACAGGCTGTTGTGTCATTTCTCCTCCTTTTCCCCTACTCTACTAAAAAGCTAGGAAATAGTCCTCATGATGTCTTCTTCAGAAGCTTTTTTGATGAAAGAATACTCAGAAGTATACATGGTCACAGTAACTCTAAGGTCTTTCACATAGACCCTTTTATTCTTTCTTGCATTTTTGGTTTTTTGCTCAATGTTACAAGCTCAAGTAAGAGAACAGTTTGTAAAGGAGTTATATTGATGTGTTATTAAAATAAATCTTTTTCTTATCAATTATATAAAATTATGTCCCTGTTAGGAAAGGATTTAAAAATCACTATGTTGTTTCCCAACCTCTTAGGTGAAAATAAGGCATCACAGCTGGGTCCAGGAAAGGCTAAAATTATGTCAGAGTGTGAGAGCTCTTAAAGGCTATCTTGGTGTTTTTACTAAATCGCTGTCCACCAGATAGGTACACATACAGTTAGAATTTTTTAACCTGAGTCCAACATTATTGGTGAAGTTAAATGCAGGTTGTCTGCAATCTTGTATGTATTGACTAGTGATTTAGCTCAGGTAATTGCGTTTAGTTAGTATGTGTCAGCAGTTCTTGACAATTGATAAACTTTTTTTTGGTATATCATGCAAAAGAATACTGGAAATAGTATTTCTATTCCAGTAGAAATTTATCTTTTGGTTTCGGCAAAATTCAGGCCAATTGATACATGCTAAGCCACAGAGAAAACACTTTTCCATCCTACATTTTTTTTTCTATTCCTATTAGAGACTGGTGTATTGATTATGTTTACAGCACAGTTAAAGAATTTCTTCATAACAGTTCAGAGTATAATCAACTACTAAGATACAAGTTACAGATATTAAAGCCCACTTTACTTAGCACATGAGGGTACTACAAGGGCAGGGAGCAGGGGTGTACTCCTGCCCAACAAGGATGTCTTCCAGCAGTTCCCTGCTCCTCCCAGACTCTCTGAAGCCTACTGCGCTGCTCCTGGGGGCTAGGGAGAGCAGCTCAAGCCTCATGGAGATGCTGGAGGTGCAGCTTATGAGTTTGGAGATGCCTAGACCTGCACCCTTCCAAGAGCCTCTCTGTCGCTGACACTTCAGGACCTGGAGCTGCCAGCCTGGGGGTCCTCTTGATGGAGCAGGGCTCGTGTGCCCGAGATATAGAAGCCCAACATTGATAACAGGTGTATGAATCAAAGAGAGGGTTTATTTGTAGGGTGCCAAGCAAGGGAGTGGGAGACAAATCTCAAATCCATTCCAATTTGGTCTTTGATTTAGGGGCTATTTTAAAGGGTAAGAAAGTCACAAGATTAATCATCACCTTGTGATTTAATTGAGGCATAGCTGATGTAAGGTATTATATACCTTTCAGGGGAACAACATAATGAGTCAACGTTCTATAGGTCGTATACCCTTTATAGTTACTCTAAAACACTGGCAATCTTCTTTGTTGTGTGTATGTCAGTCAGTCATGTCTGACTGTTTGCAATCCCGTGGACTGTGGCCCACCAGAAATCCTCTGTCCATGGGATTTCCCAGGCAAGAATACTGGAGTGAGTTGCTATTTCCTGCTCCAGGGGACCTTCCCGACCCAGGGATTGAACCCAGGTCTCCTGCTGGGACTTCCCTGGTGGCTCAGACGGTAAAGTGTCTGCCTACAATGTGGGAGACCCGGGTTTGATCCCCGGGTTGGGAAGATTCCCTGGAGAAGGAAATGGCAACCCACTCCAGTACTCTTACCTGGAAAATCCCATAGACAGAGAAGCCTGGTAGGCCACAGTCCATGGGGGTCACAAAGAGTCAGACACGACTGAGAGACTTCACTTTCTTTCTTTCTCCTGCATTGCAGGCAGATGCATCTTCCTTGTGCTGCATGTATAATACATTTTTGTAGCTTACTTATTTTGTACATAGTAGTTTGCTGTTTTTTTACCCCTGGTGGTGGTGGTATTCACTCAGTCGTGTCTGACTCTTTGCAACCCCATAGACCATAGCCTGCCAGGCTCCTCTGTCTATGAAATTCTTCATACAAGAATACTGGAGTGGGTTGCCATTTCCTTCTGCAGGGGCTCTTCCTGACCCAGGGATCGAACCCAGGTCTCCTGCATTGCAGGCAGATTCTTTACCATCTGAGCCACCAGAGAAGACCTTTTAACCCCTACTCCTGTCTTGTCCCTTCCCACTTCCCTCCCCGCACTGGTAACCACTAGGTTGTTCTACATGACATTTCTTTTTTTAAACTAAATTATAGTTGATTTACAATGTTTGTTATTTTCAGGTATACAGCACAGTGATTCAGTTTTATATATGTATTTTTTCAGATTATTTTTCATTATAGGTTATTATACAGTATTGAATATATAGCTCCCTGTGCTATAGAGTAAATCTTTGTTGCTTTGGTGTTTATCTTTGGTCTATAGTAATTTATATCTATTAATCACATACTGTATGTCAATCGGTCAGTTCAGTCGCTCAGTCATGTCCAACTCTTTGCGACCCTGTGGACTGCAGCACACCAGGCTTCCCTGTCCATCACCAACTCCCAGAGCTTGCTCAAACTCATGTCCATCAAGTCAGTGATGCCATCCCACCATCTCACCCTCTGTTGCCCCCTTCTCCTCTTTCCCCCCTTCAATCTTCCCCAGCATCAGGGTCTTTTCCAGTTCTTCACATCAGGTGCCCAAAGTATTGGAGTTTCAGCTTCAGCATCAGTCCTTCCATTAAACATTCGGGACTGGTTTCCTTTAGGATGGACTAGTTTGTTCTTGCAGTCAAACTAGTTTGTCCCTTGCAGTCAAGGGATTCTCAAGAGTCTTCTCCAACACCACAGGTCAAAAGCATCAGTTCTTCAGCGCTCAGCTTTCTTTATAGTCCAACTCTCACATCCATACATGACTACTGGAAAAGCCATAGCTTTGACTAGATGGACCTTTGTTGGCAAAATAATGTCTTTGCTTTTTGATATGCTGTCTAAGTTGGTTATAGCTTTCCTTCCAAGGAGCAAGCATCTTTTAATTTCATGGCTGCAGTCACCATTTACAATGATCTTGGAGCCCCCAAAAAATAAAGCCTATCACTGTTTCCACTGTTTCCCCATCTATTTGCCATGAAGTGCTGGGACCAGATGCCATAGTCTTCGTTTTCTAAATGTTGAGTTTTAAGCCAGCTTGTTCACTCTCTTTCACTTTCATCAAGAGACTGTTTAGTTCTTCACTTACGGTATATGGCATGTCTTAATCATAATTTTAGGAGTCAGGGTGTCTCTGGTTTATGATTCTCAGGCCAGGTGTTCCTCAGGGAGTTGTTAGCTAAACTTGCCCTGGGGAAACAACTTGAGTTTGTACTTTAAAGATGATATCTACAACAGCAATTTTGATACATTAATGATGTTAGCAGTAATCTTAGCTATGACTCTAGTTGATTGCTGTTCAGTTAGCACAGGATTGGAGTAAGAGGTGACAAAGAAAGGAAATAAAGCTTTAGATAGAATAACCACAAACTCAGTAAGGGAACTCTGCTTTAGGGGGACTTGGTTTCAGCGAGGATAGCACCCCACTTCTGAAGCCTCGAGTCCTCTTGAGCTGCTAGACAGGCCCCTGTCTGTGGAAGAGGCCGCCTGTGTTGTCAGGAGGAGCTGCTGGTACAGAGCTGGCCCTCATGCTCCTCCCTTCTCTGACCCATCTCGCAGGCCCCAAGTCCCTGCAGGGGCAGGCAGCAGAGGCCCCTGGCTAGGTACAAGCAGATTCCCCCCTACACTCATAACGTATTGGTAGCTGTGTAGTTAATAAATACAGCAATTTGAGTTCATTACGTATTGTATATCATGATTTCTAACACAGGGCCTGGTCAGCCTGAACATGTTTAAAACAGATACCTACTAAAACTTGCTTAAGCACAAAACGGGTACTTATTCTGAAGATTCCATGGTGTTTCATGCCACAGTCAGGTGTCCCGGTCACTGTTCAGGGTTGTGTGGGCTAGGTTCTACATCGCTTTTAGTAGGAATCCAGCTAGGCTTTAGCCACAAACTGGAACCCGAAACTAAACCACTCTTTTTCCTCCCTGCTCCTGGCTGTTCATTGCTTTATTCTTCACTCTGTAGACTTGCTTTCTCCTCTTCCCAGCCCATAAGAAGATACACAGACACCTATCCCCATGTTTATGTTTATTCCATTCAAGGAATCTCTGAATCTGAATACCTACCAGCCAGGAAAGGACTCTGATTGATACAGCTTGGGCCAGGTTTGGGCCCCTGGACCATCCACTGAGGCAAGGCAGTAGAAGCATCTTATATAAGCATGGCTGTTCCCACTGTAACTGTAGGAAGGACTAAAGGGTTGCAGACATAGTCCCAGAGAGGAGAATTTGGCAAACATTAGTGTTTATTTTACCAAGCCTGTGGAAAGTATTAATTTCATTTCTTATTCCTCTTATAAAATATCTGCCATGCTACTAAGTACTCGTTCAGGAACATGTTCATAGCAACTAGATATTAGTTTCTATATTCTTTATACATTTATACTCTTTATACATTAATTGCAAATTCTATACATTTACAAAACAACTTCCTATAGGACTTTTTCTCTGTAGGATAATCAGAATATGTAGGATTCTATGATAGGTAATGAAATGTTCTCTGAAAGGCTATTTCTTTTTCCCAATAAAAGGTGTTTTACTGTAATTCAGTTTAGTTCAGTTCAGTCACTCACTTGTGTCCGACTCTTTGTGACCCCATGGACTGCAGCACGCCAGGCTTCCCTGTCCATCACCAACTCCCGGAGCTTGCTCAAACTCATGTCCATTGAGTCGGTGATGCCATCCTACCATCTCACCCTCTGTCGTCCCCTTCTCCTCTTTCCCCCCTTCAATCTTTCCCAGCATCAGGGTTTTTTCCAGTGAGTCAGTTCTTCGCATCAGGTGGCCAAAGTATTGGAGCTTTAGCTTCAACCTGAGTCCTTCCAATGAATATTCAGGACTGATTTCCTTTAGGATGGACTGGTTTGTTCTCCTTGCAGTCCAAAGGACTCTCAGGAGTCTTCTCCAGCACCACAGTTCAAAAGCATCAATTCTTTGGTGCTCAGCTTCCTAAAAGTCCAGCTCTCACATCCATACATGACTGCTGGAAAAACATAGCTTTGACTAGACGGACCTTTGTTGGCAAAGTAGTGTCTCTACTTTTTAATATGCTGCCTAAGTTTGTCATAGCTTTTCTTCCAAGGAGCAAGCATCTTTTAATTTCATGACTGCAGTCACCATCTGCCATGATGCAGTGATTTTGGCGTCCAAAAAAATGAAATCTGTCACTGTCTCCATCGTTTCCCCATCTATTTGCCATGAAGTGATGGGACCAGATGCCATGATCTTCGTTTTTTGAATGTTGAGTTTTAAGCCAACTTTTTCACTCTCCTCATTCAAAATATATGTTCTTATTTGTCCATAAGAAATATAATTTTTTTTTATCTCCCTGCTATTGTTTTTCTTGACTCCTTCCCCTTTCATTTGATATGTCTTTAGTCTTCTATAAAGGAAACTTTCTAGTGGGATAGAAACATAATTTAGATAGAAATACAAAAACATTATTTTGTGAAAAGGTAGATATTTATCATCACTGTGCTGTTTCTAGATTTCAGAAATATTAATAAAGACCATGCTTGAGCCCATTCTTCTAGTGGGTTTGAACTAGCTGCTCTTCTCTTATTGAATGTTGACATCAGTCACCATCTTTGTCTTTTCTAATGAGACAGTTTTAAAATTTTTAAATTTTCTGTGATCATGAAATTATTTTTAGCTTCTCAGTCTTGATCCTATAAAAGTAAATTAACGTTTGTATGATATAAAATAGTTTAACTATTCTGCTGCTGCTACTGCTGCTGCTGCTGCTAAGTCACTTCAGTCGTGTCCGACTCTGTGTGACCCCATAGATGGCAGCCCACCAGGCTCCCTCGTCCCTGGGATTCTCCAGGCAAGAACACTGGAGTGGGTTGCCATTTCCTTCTCCAATGCATGAAAGTGAAAAGTGAAAGGGAAGTCGCTCAGTCGTGCCTGACTCTTCGCGACCCCATGGACTGCAGCCTACCAGGCTCCTCTGTCCATGGGATTTTTCCAGGCAAGAGTACTGGAGTGGGGTGCCATCGCCTTCTCCGTTAACTATTCTAATGTCCTGAATTAATGTTTGTTTCATGATATGTTTGCCTTGTTTGTTAAGTTCACAGGACTTCCCTGGTGGCTCAAGATGGTAAAGCATCTGCCTACAATGCGGGAGACCTGGGTTCAATCCCTGGGTCGGGAAGATCTTCTGGAG
>SJYT01054896.1:530573-591150 GCA_006410635.1 Cephalophus harveyi | reverse complement strand
TGTATAAGAGACAGCTCCAGTATTCTTGCCTGGAAAATCCCATGGATGGAGGAGCCTGGTAGGCTACAGTCCATGGGGTAGCAAAGAGTCGGACACGACTGAGCGATTTCACTCACTCACTCACTCATTATATGTTTGCCTTGTTTGTTGAGCAGTATATTAAGTTCATTTACAGCAGATTGGTTTTTAAATTTGCTTTTGTATCCCATTTTGACTAGTGCCAAGTCTTACTAATAGGAATAATAATAAATACTGAAACTTTTCACAGCTCCACATATGAAAAAGACATGTCATTTTGTCAATGACATTCACAGAACTTAATATTTGCCTAAAGTCATAGGCAAGGATTGTTGAAGACATTGTATTTCACCTCTAAGTATTTCAGTATGAATCTTCTAAAAATAGAACATTTTACTACATGTTCTATTGGTAGATAGATGCTACAATAGCCATCATCACACATAAAAAATTAATAATTCCTTAATTTGTTTGTCTATATTAAAATGCTCCCAATGTCCCATAAATGTTTTTGTGAGTTTTTTTTCCCCCCTAAGCTTATATCTTACCAAGATTCACACATTGCATTGTGTTGTGTACATCTCTTTAGTCTTTGTCTCTTTCTTTTTTAATCTAAATGCTTCTCTCCCCTTTTGGGAGATTATAAAAGGGTGATTTTTCAAATATAATCATTCTTTCTGTATTTATTAACTGGCTTCTTTTAGGCAGGAATGAGGGAGAGGTAAAGAAAAACTTCCCTTTGACCGAATGCTAAATAATTTAATATGTAAACAAATGGATAAGTGCATTTAAGAGCTAATTACAGAAACAGTACTTTTTACTTAAATCCTGCATTAAAAGTGGAAGCTGTTGTTTAAGAAAAACCTCCAAGAAAAGCAAGAACAGAAAATGTAAAGATGTCCTGATTCGATAAATAATATTTATATAGTTGTAAAGTTTTAAACATAGCTGACTTTCAGTCAACCTTGATGGCTTAAAATAGTTTAAAAATGAATATAATAGTTATCAACTTTGATGATAGAGTTTAGAAAGTAGAAAGTGACTTATACTATTGACTCCTGACTGCTTGAATCAGCCTTGAATTCCTGAATCAACTCCACTTGATTATGATTATTATCCTCATCTACTAGTGAAATTCCCTAAAATTTTGCTACCAGATGTAAGGAAAATATTTAGGATTTCTATTTTCACCTCATCATTTAAAAGTTTATCTATTTTGTCATATGTTTTTTAAATTTTTTCTCAGGCTTTTAATTATTAGGGGCTTTTATACTTTAAAACTTTTGAATCATTGTCACAACTTAATTTTAAGTTTTTGAATCATTGTCACAACTTAATTGTAAGTCTTAAATTTCTTCTTCAGAGAAAGCTGGAACTAATTCTGAAAGTAGATGGGTCAGCAGTATTAGCTTAAAAGGAAATAAGCTTTTAATAAGAAAGGAGATGAAATAACCAGTGTCTTAAGCTCTGTACCCTATGTATGAAATTAAGAGCATTTACTAATAATCAGAAAAGTTGGGAGAAGGAAGTAATTTAGTATTTGCCCTTATTAATTATTCCTACTAAAAACCTTTTTTCCATCTGGAATGTTTACTTCAAGGATCATTGGAAATAAGAAGAGCAAAGGAAATAATATGATTGGTTGGGAGAAAATAAATTAAGAAACTGAATTGCGCAGAAGCCTGTATTAGACTTAATTCCCTTCTCAACCCCACCATCCCCCCATCTCCATTCCACTTTAGGAGCAAAGAGTAGATCACAAAAAAGCACATTATAAATGTTAATTTTTAAAATTTACTCTTATCAGACTCATACAGTTTAGCGTTTTTTTTAATCCATTTGCCATCATTAACTTTTTGAAAGTAGAAGAATTTGCATTCTTTTTAAGCTTTGGTACTCTGTATATTAAGAATACATATAGGTTCATGGATTTGAGAGAAAGTTTTCTTTAGGGCTTTTATTAACTGAAAAATGCTTTTAACATTATAAGGTGATTATTTACTATATCATGAGGCAAGAATTGGACCAATGGTTTTAGAGGTTTAATCAGAAATAATGTTTTATGGAAGGATTGTTTTGGTAGATTTTTTGGTAAACTTTTAAATAGTCAAAAACTTGACTACATTTTCCATTTCTTGAACATATTATTAATATTGGTAAGATTTTTCTTAATATAAAAATAACTTTTCAATATCTATTAACACCCATATTAAAGAACAACTTTCGATAACATCATTAGGCCAGCATCATTAGGTAGGAGAATTGAATTTCTGGCTTTTAAATGGGATTTATCAATTAAAGCACTACAGACAGTGATATATGTAGATATTAGCAGATTATTTGGCAGAGTCCTTCATGAGATAGCTTGAAGAATTGACATGGCCTGAATGATAATACAATTAGACTGATTTATAATTTAGCTTAATAAACACATATTAAATTCTTGTCATCTAGAAGGTTGTGATATTCTATCCATTTTTTAAATCAGTGATTCAAATGAGGACAGATAGCATATGTTGTTTTTCTTAATTTATAGATGATATGAGTCTGAGACATGTAACTCTTAATAAATTGGATGGTATTTCTTTAGAAAACAGAATGATCTTGATGAGTTAGAACAGGATATTTCACAAGATAATTCTTAATAAAACATGAGCATAAACTCCCCCCCCCCAGAAAAAGTTAACAATATCCTATAAAAAATGGAAGTTCCCAAGCACATCTTAATAGATATTAATAGAAGATTATTCCCATTTTATTTCAAAAAAGCAAGATTCAGGATTATATTCATAATGGGATCTCTCTCTCTCACACACACACACACACACACACGAGAAAGTACGAAATGCAGCAGTTCTAGATCAGGAGTGATTTTCTTTTCATTTTGCCTTATTTTCAAATTTTCTGCAGCAAGCATGCATCTTTCCTAACATATTGAGATAAGGTGTTTCATGTTTCCAGTGGCCCAGATGTGCAATCCAAGTGTAGGTTAGTCTCTGTTGTCACAGTAGAGATTTCCTGCCTTGTATCCGTCTCTAATAATCACCAGGCGCAAAAGCATCAGCTGTAGTGCTGTGTGTTCGTGTTTTCTCACTCCACCACTATGAACCCACTGAATCTGTTTCCATTTTTTTTTCTTTATCAAAGGTTGAATTAATAAAGGGGAATTTACAAAGTGTCGGACTTACACTTCGTCTTGTCCAGTCGACTGACGGCTATGCTGGGCACGTCATAATTGAGACTGTGGCCCCAAATTCACCTGCTGCAATTGCTAACCTTCAGCGGGGAGATCGACTGATTGCTATTGGAGGTAATTATGCTGATGTGCAGTATACTTGACATTTACCGAGAAAACCAGAGAGTGGATGTGGGGCTTTTTTCCTCTTCCTTCTTTGTTTCTATAAGCACATTACGTTTATAATGGGAAACAATTCATTACTATAAGTAAAAATCTGAAGGAAGCCTTAAAAAATTTGAAACAGGTATCATTCTAGTTCTAATGTATAAATCTTTAAAATACTTCCTCTTTAGACCACTTTCCTCCTTTTACTGACTATGAAAGGGCAGGTCAACAGTTATCTTTCTGTATGTTCACCACCATTACTAGTCTAAGCCTAAAACTGACAGAATTAGCACTGCTCCCCCCATCACTTAGGACTAGATAATGAACAGGAGAGAGATTCCTTGTGTAACAGGGCATACCTGATCTATCCTGTGACCCCCATATTGCTGGCCCTTATTGGCCAGCCTTTTGTTGATAGACTGTCATTCAGAGTGCAGCCCAAATCACTGTCACTAGCAGAAAAATGTGTCACCTGCATGCCTTCCTGTCAGTTGCATTTATGTAACAAAAACTGCAAATCTATTGATTGGCAAATTATTTGCTTGCATGTGTATAAATTATCAATAAGGCTAACTTATGGACACCAGTGGGGAAAAGTCTAAACTTTTTCAGATCTTTGTAGTACCTGGCCCACCCATTCTAGACTTGTCAAGAGATTTTTTAAACACATGGTTGGTTACAGTTGAGCTTTTAAAGGCAATGTGGAATATTCTCTCACAGCTATGACAATAAATAACCAGGTAGGTTAGTTCCTAAATTAAGGAGCAGTTGTCTTTGGTTATACGTCAAAGAATCTCTGCCTTTATTTTAATTCATATCCATCATGACAATAAAGTAATGAAAATTTTTTAATTTTCAAAATATTGAAAAATTAGAATTTGAAAATTTTGAAAGAGTGCTTTTCAAAGTCTCTTGTGTATTCCAGTCACCCAGGCATGGTGTTAAAATGTGGGTTCTGACTTAGTAGATCTGGGGTGGGGCCAGGTTCTACATTTCTAACAAGCTCCCAGATGATGACTCTGGTTCACAAACACCTAGGATAATAAGGCTATGAAATAGGCCTCATCTGTTACATAGTCATTTAACATAAACGTAACAGTTATCCCTCAACCAAAAATCACAGTTCAGTGTAAATTTTTTATATTTCTATATACCCTGTTTTGATTTTACCTACAGCATAAAATTTTCCTTTTTAGGCCCATTTACGGGAGATTTGTGTTTTCAATTACACAAGTCTTAAATATCTGTTATCGAAAGTAAATCCAAGCAATATAAATATAGATGGAGTGAAAAAACAAAAGTCACCTCTTCATGTCTAACATTTGTTAAAAATTATAATATTGAGATAAGGGGCAGGTATAATACACATTCTTTTTTTTAATCACTGTACTTCATTTATGCAGGTATGCATCATTTAAAAAATATTTAGTAACAGGATTGGTGATAGTTGAAATAAGACTGACAAAATGTTATATTTAAGCTCAATGATGGAGTTCATTTTACTATTTTCCTCTGCTCTTGTGTATATTTAAAATATTCCAAAAGAAAAATAATCCAGATTTGGCTGGCTGGTTCTGAAGGATGAGTTTAGATTGATGTGAAGTTTTGCCTACCTCAGATCTTCAGATGGACTTATTTTTTATGTCAGACTACAGTTTTGCTGGAAAATAGTGTGGTTAGAGGGAAGCAGTAGAGCTTAAGGCTGGATGAATCATGAAGTCATGTTAGCTCTCGATTTCCGTATGACTGAGTTTGCTGCTGCTAAGTCACTTCAGTCGTGTCCGACTCTGTGCGACCCCACAGACAGCAGCCCGTCAGGCTCCCCCATCCCTGGGATTCTCTAGGCAAGAATGCTGGAGTGGGTTGCCATTTCCTTCTCCAGTGCATGAAAGTGAAAAGTGAAGGGGAAGTCGCTCAGTTGTGTCTGACTGTTTGCGACCCCACGGACTGCAGCCTACAGGCTCCTCTGTCCATGGGATTTTCCAGGCAAGAGTACTGGAGTGGGGTGCCATTGCCTTCTCCCATGACTGAGTTTAGCTAAAGGGTTTTGAACCAGTGTTTTAGGAAAGTTGGGAAGCAGCATATGTTTGGTGATTAAAATAAGGATGCTCCAAGTGAGGGATCATAGTAAAAAGCTGTTTATTACTGTAGTTGAAACAAGTGGTCAGGAGGATCTGAGCCAGGAACGAAAATGGACTGGAACTCTTGGATTCACAGCAGAATGAACCTCGAGTCCACCATCTTCACGATTCAAATCAGGTTAACTGGGAGGGCAGCAGATTGATTCATGTACTGGTGAGGACAGCAAGATGAGAATGTCAAAGAGAAGTTTTAACTTTATCAACAAAACATCCAGGTGGTGATATCCAGAAGCCTTTGGGAATGTATGACTAGATTGAAGAATAAGGGTCGCCACCCAGAGAAAAAGTTGATGGTTGAAACTACTGAATGGGGGTAATCTAAGGAGAGAACAAAAAGGTCAAGGAAACTAGTGCCAGAACCATGGGAACATTTGCATACAAGGGACCAATATAGGTGGGGGAGAAAGAAAGTAAAGGAGAGGTGATTAGAGCTAAATTACCACAGCGTTGTAAAAACCAAGGAAAAGGAAGGTTTTAAAGGAAAAGAAAGACGGGAATTTACATTTCAGCAAGAATAATTGACAGAGCAAAGTCCTGAAGGAGATGGGGAACAGAATCCAGAGTACAGGTGAAGGGCAGCTTCCCCCTCTCAGACAGCTCAGTCCAGAAAATGATTGGCAGGGAGAAAAGGCAGCAGTTTGTTGGTCTTTTCAGTAAATAAAGTGATGTCATCTATAGAATAAAAGAGCAGGAACGGTGGGTTTCAGGGGAATAAAAAAGGTTTGAAGCTGGTGTTTGGAGACTTAGATGTTTAGAGACCAATTCAAAGAATGCTAAAGCAGCACTGAAAAACACGCTGGAGACAGATGGCATAACTTGATGCTGTCTCCAGGTGGGAAGCTCAGCAGCAGGAAAGGGCAGGGAAGGGCTAGCCCAGCTAGGGTCATCGGGACAGGCAGGTGGTAGAAGAGGAGAGGCTAGGGCAAAAGCATAAAAAAGCTTGATGTGAACACCATTTTGGTGAAGAGAGGGCTAGGGCAAAAGCATAAGAAAGCTTGACGTGAACACCATTAAGGTCTTGACACTGAGCCTGGGGAGGGAAGCAAGTGGACCAGCTGGACCATGAGAGCAAAAGGAGGAATGACCGGACATGGTCATTACCTCAAAACAGATTCAGTTCACAGACAGGCTTGTTAGAGGTGGAAATAGGAGACTGTGATCAGAAGTTCATTTCCAAGTATAAGCTCTTTGATGTGGAAAAGTTCCAAGTGATGACCAGATCTAAACCATGCTCTTGCCTGGGCAGCTGAAGTTGGAGAACTCTGAAGTCAGGTTATTAGATGGGGCTGATACTCTTTTGATCTATTGAGGATGGCTGTAGGATTTTTGGAAAGCCAAGACTCACCTTTCTCTTAAGTCCTATAGCAGCGGATTGCTTAGGTAAGTACTGTTTGAGGGAGAGCAGAGAGACCTTTTAAAGTTACACCTGGAATGTCCCTAGAAGAATGCATCAGAAGCTGCTGGCTTTGCTTGCCTCAGAGAAGGGGGACTTTCCACTGTTTTTCTTTTTGTGCCTTTTGAATTTTGAATCAATATAGCACCTATCAGAAAATAGAATGAAAACTTAAGACAGGTATTATTGATACAGATACAGGTAATAAACAACTTGGTTAACTTGAAAGCCCTCCTATCCCCTCCTTATTCTTTCTTGTCCTGAAAAAGATTTGTTCCATGGTTAGGGCTAATAGAATCTGTAAGCGTCCACTATTCACAGCATAGTATTTTGCTAAGTTTAGTTCAAGCACCTGTCTCTTAATTTGAATCATTCATCACCTAGCTTATAATCCCTGAAGCGCTGTAGAATTTCCTTCAGTAGAATCACAGTTTCCCATCATTTTTAAGCCTGGTTTAACCATTAATAAAATCCTTTTCAATAGGTTTCACTCAGTTCACTTTAATTCAAACTGAGAAAAAATGTCATTTAAACCTAGGAGGGAATGGGAAGCAGTTGGGAGTTAGCAGCTTGGCACCCTCCTAAGATTTTCATGGCACTATTTGGTTTGGAAAGGTAAACATTTCCAGGACATCAGAGCAGTCAGAGTTTAAGAATCAGGACACTGACGCATCCATAAGCCCATAACATATTTTAGAGTTTTCACTACTGCTTTTCCATTAGTTAAATGATCATGAATTAATGGCAGTTATTAGTGAATGTAGGTAATTTTTACTGCAGTAATCTTCTGTTTTCCCTTTTAAAATCTTGAAACAGGTGTGAAAATCACGTCTACCCTGCAGGTGCTGAAGCTCATCAAGCAGGCTGGTGACCGAGTGCTGGTGTATTATGAGAGGCCTGTTGGCCGGAGTCATCAGGGAACAGTGCTGCAGGATAACTTTGGACAGCTGGAAGAAAACTTTCTGTCAGGCTCCTGCCAGCCGAACTTTGAAGAGGAAGCAACTGGGTTGGCAGTAGATGCTGAAAATAGAGACCTGGATTCTGAATTTGAAGACTTAGCAAGTGATGTCAGAACACAAACTGAAGCCAGAGAGGAGGCCCAGTCACTAAGCCACAGCCCCAGACGCACGCCAACAACACTCTCTGTTAAGCCCCTTGGAACTGTATCACCTGTTTTAAACCGTAAGTTAGTTGGAGGAAGTTACCCACCACCACCAAAACTTCCATCCAAAGAAGGAAATAAGCCCTTAGCCCTAAAATCTTCTGAGGTAACAGAACCAGCACAAGTGTCAAAACCCACCCAAGGATCCACTTTCAAACCACCTGTGCCACCACGACCACAAGTCAAAGTTCCTTTGCCTTCTACTGATGCCCCGACTCAGGCCGAACCAGATATTTCTGTTGAAAAGCCAGAGAAGGTGCTGCCACCGCCTCCTGCAGATAAACCTGCTGAAAAGCAAGTGAAGAATCCAGATCACATAGAAGAAGCAGCTGCAGCTAAGCAGTTTTTAGCCAAGCAAGAAGTGGCAAAAGATCTGATTTCTGAAAGCGCCTGCGCCCCTAAGGACAGTTCAGATGACCATCAAACGTGGGAATCATCGGAAATTCCTTATCGCAAGAAGCTGGGAAAATGGACAAGAACCAGAGCCAGCTGTTTCTTTGACATAGAAGCCTGCCACAGGTACTTAAACATTGCTCTGTGGTGCCGGGACCCTTTCAAACTAGGGGGTCTCATCTGCTTGGGGCACGTGAGCTTGAAACTTGAAGAGGTGGCGTTAGGATGCTTAGCTACTTCGAACATGGAGTACCTTTCCAAGTTCAGACTGGAAGCCCCGTCACCTAAGGCCATGGTCACGAGAACCGCACTACGCAATCTGAGTATGCAGAAGGGGTTCAACGACAAATTCTGCTATGGTGACATTACTGTTCACTTCAAATATTTGAAAGAAGGAGAGCCAGACCACGTAGTTACTAACTTAGAGAAAGAAAAAGAACTCCATTTGGTCGAAGAGGTTTCTGCCCTGCCTAAAGAGGAGCCTTTTGTTGGACAAATGGGTTTAACAGAAAATAAACACAGTTTCCAGGACACTCAGTTCCAGAACCCGACTTGGTGTGATTACTGTAAGAAAAAAGTCTGGACTAAAGCTGCTTCCCAGTGTATGTTCTGTGCTTATGTCTGCCATAAGAAATGTCAGGAAAAGTGTCTAGCTGAGACTCCTCTTTGTGGAGCGACGGATCAGCGGATAGACCGGGCCCTGAAAAATCTCAGGCTGGACGGACAAGAAACCCTCTTAGGCCTGCCCCCTCGTGTTGATGCTGAAGCTGGGAAGTCAGTCAACAGAACAACAGGTTTGACGAGACATATTATCAATACAAGCTCTCGTTTGTTAAACCTGCGTCAAGTCTCCAAAACTCGCCTGTCTGAGCCAGGAACTGATCTAGTAGAACCTTCACCAAAACACACACCCAACACATCAGACAATGAAGGCAGTGACACAGAGGTCTGTGGTTCAAACAGCCCTTCTAAACGGGGCAACAGCGCCGGAATAAAGTTAGTGAAAAAGGAGGGTGGTCTGGATGATAGCGTTTACATTGCCGTTAAAGAGATCGGTCGTGATCTGTACAGGGGCTTGCCTACAGAAGAGAGGATTCAGAAACTAGAGTTCATGCTAGATAAACTGCAGAATGAAATTGATCAGGAGCTGGAACATAATAATTCCCTTGTTAGAGAAGAAAAAGAGACAACTGATACAAGGAAGAAGTTACTTCTTTCTGCTGCTTTGGCTAAATCTGGTGAAAGACTGCAAGCTCTTACACTTCTGATGATCCACTACAGAGCAGGCATTGAAGATATTGAATCTTCAGAAAGTCCAGACCAGCACTCCAAGAAAATCAGCAAGTACACAGATGACACAGAAGAAGACCTCGACAGTGAGATAACCCAACTCATAGACTCTCAGCCATTCAGTAGCATATCAGATGACTTATTCGGCCCATCTGAGTCTGTGTAACAGTCCATATTTAAACTTTCAAGTGATTGAGGAGAAGTTGCATCTAAAGTACCATAGATACAACCACGTCTAAACCCTCTTATTATGCACTTTGGCCTGCTTCTTCACCGTTATTTACTTGTATGAGAACTAGAGTGGAAAAGGTGGTTTTCCAGCAAAAACATGACCAGCCCACTAAATTGGTTGTTTCAGATTGCATTTATAGCTATGCTTTTTTGGGTTTATACTGGGAATTTATTTTTACTAATTTATTTTTAACTTTTTCTAATTATGTAAGCTAACTTTTTGTGTTTATGTATGTGTGATGTCTCATTGTGTTTTTTTCCCCCTCCTCTTCCTAGTTTTTGAATTAGTGTTAACTAGCATACTGTCCAGATTCTTGAAATATTTTCACTTCCATCACGGTTGTAACAACAAATTTGCTGCATGCCCAACTTGACAACAGCAATCATTGAGGGAACAGGTTTTGAATTTTATTTTGTGTTATGAAGTTTGTAATTTCTACTTGCTTGAGATTTTTGTTATTTTGGGGTTTGGAGGTTATGCTTTCTGTTTTGATTTTGCCAAATGTAATATGAAAGCAGATGCTGCAGCTTTAGTTAGTTATGCTGATTTAGTAAAAAAAAAAATTTACATATATTGCTTGTTTTTTATGCTTCTGTGAAATTTTTTTCTAAAGCTTCTGTGCAGTTTAAGTATAGTAAGAATATAGTGATTAATTTGAAGAGCTTGCATTGAAAAACAAAATGTAATAGG
The DNA here is from genome assembly GCA_006410635.1 of Cephalophus harveyi. Lineage (NCBI taxonomy): Eukaryota > Metazoa > Chordata > Mammalia > Artiodactyla > Bovidae > Cephalophus > Cephalophus harveyi. The sequence goes on along the minus strand of SJYT01054896.1, from coordinate 580,488 downwards.
GAATAAATATAGAATATAGTTGGTTAAGAATTTTGAGAGGATAACAAGATTACTTAAAAACAGTAACCATAGGATTTTGAAATATAATCTTTCAAAATATTGATACTTTCCTTTCAAATAGAAGTTTTAAACATATTATGATTATTTCTCAGCTTCAGTTCTCCCATAGGAAATAAAGCATGTGCAAGGATATTTGAAGTTTCAGAGGACCGTTCTTAAAATGACCTTGTTGATATCTGGTTTGGCTGTTTTGTTTTAGAAATTTTTTCATGCATGAGAATGTTGTGAACGAGAGGAATCATGCAAAATACATTTATTGTTTTTATCTGACATCTGCAGACTTAAAGGAATGATCATTCTGAATGCTTCTATAGTTCAGACTGTCTTTTATTCACTTAAAAAAAAAATTGGACAGCATAGATACCTAGGAATTGGGACCAGGTGTCTTAAAAGGAAGGTCTACTGTAATAGTTCATTGTGTGGAGCCTCGGTAACACATGACTGAGGGAAAACGTGTGAGTATGACCTTTGTTGGTATACCATAAAAGTTTTGGCTTTTTATATGTCTATAAAAGATATGTACATGTTTTTCCCTTTCATAGGTAGCTACTATGATAATTGCTATATAGTGAAACTGACATGAATTTAAAACTAGATAGCACAGCTTTTACAGCTGGCAGGAAAAGGCATCGTATAAAATAAGGATTCTGGCCCAGGTCCATAACCCAGGATTCCATACAAGAGTTTAAGGTGAAGCTCTTCTGTTGACCATTAGCAAACTGTGTAAGCATAAACAAGCCACAAAAGGGCTCCATGCTGCAGTCTCCCCGGCTCTAAAGTAGAAATAAACCAAAACTTCCTAACTACCTCACAGAATTGTTGTGAGGATAACAACAGCATCTGTGGAAGTTCTCTGAATAGTAAAAAGCTGTTCAAATAAAAGGGATGACTTACATGGATGGTAAAACACTTTTATGGGTAGAAAAGCTATTCCAGTTTTAAAATCAATAGCCAGTTCTCATTCTTGCTGTTTTATTATCAAGTAAAATATAAGGAAACTAAATACCTTTCTTGGCCAAGTTTATAACAAAAATATATCTCTTTATGCCCCCCTTTTTTGTTGAAGCATGCTTGCATTTTAAAAGAACACTGCTATAGAAGTCTCTCTATACCCCAAATTCACTGAAAGCTAAAATACTGTTCTGTAAACAATAGTTTAAACCAATCTGCCAGTGTGATCACAAACTTTCATCTTAACATAAAAAAATCACTTACCAGTGACAACCTGGAAGGCAGAATAAGTGACTGGTGGTTTGGGTTATACCATGGAAGTTTTAGTGACATCCAAGCATGCTGCTGAAACGGATGCATTTGAAACAGCTGTAGAAATAATGCAAAACTTTGCTTTCATAAAAATCTGCTCATGTTTTTAAAGTATCTAACTCTGTAGAACCACAATTATGGAAAGCTCAGAAATGCTGCTAATGATAATTGTAAAATGTACCTTCAGCGTAGTGCGATATTTTTCTCTTTACTGGTGAGAGGCAATAGAGGCATCACAGTTGTATTTTAGGGCAAGGGAGGGGAACCCTCCCAGCCACCTAGGGAATAGTAAGGTCTAAAGCGTCAACGAAAAGTTGTATTATATCACATTCCTGATGTAATCTTTCTGCCATGCTATGTTATCAATAGCTTAAAAATAATAATAAATAAAAACTACCAAGAAAACAAGAATATCTTCATTTAACGACATCTGAAAAAAAGTGATTACTGCATCTTTGTGGAATTATTGCCTGTATAATTGGGCCGTGAAAACAAGCTTAACAAAGTCCACTTATGCTAAACAAAATTGCTATTCTGAAAATTGTCTAAAAGCATTAAATTTGGTTTTACTCTTTTTTTATGCTGTGAAATATCAGATTTATCTAATTGCCTCTGCTATCTAGGAGTAACGAGACTATTTAAAGTGTATTTTCTACATTTTGGTATTCAGATGAATGTTTAGACAGTCAAGTTGAGCAACGTTTTAGTATTATTTTAAAATCAATTCATATGCTACATTTCTTAATATCAAGCCTTACATTCTTCAGTATCAGAACTAGCTAAAATATTCTGTGGCCATTTGTGATTTTGAGAGGAAAAAACACATGGTAGTAAAAATTTGAGGGTTACTGTCAGTTCTAAATTTAAGTATATCTGAATTTTTTGAAAGGTAGTTTGAAGACATTTGGCTCTTACTAATATAATAGTAAGATAATAAAATCTTAAGTTCCCATAAAAGTGAGTAACTTCAAAATCACTTTCATTTTAAAATATATTGTTTATTTCTAAACTGAGAGATAAAATAGCTTTTCTTTAAAAATGGGATTGGGAGAGGTTCCCTTAATCCTTTTTAAGCCATGGATCCACTTTAAGATCTGTTTAAAACCATGGATTCTCACCCCTGAAAGATGCACACAAGCACATCCTAGACTTTATGGTACTTCCATGGCCATGGACCTACTGTGTCAAGTGGCTGCATATCATAGTTATTTTTATCAACCACAGTTATTTCTTCATAGCAATCAGGAAAACAGTACAACTTTAGAGATGCAAGGATAACTTACTGGTTGGTTCCACATTGACACCATGTGGCTAGTTACATATTTCAATTTAAAACAAATTTTGCAAAGCCAGAAAATATGGTTCAAACTAGTCTGGAGTAGATTTTACCTGATGCCTGCAAGCAAAAAAGAATAGTTTTTAATTGAATATCCACAGTTAATATGTTCTCACATATTTTATTCTGATGATATTATCTGGTTAACAAAGGAAAACAACAGGCACAGTAGTGTTCAGAAGGTTTATTAGGTAAACTAGCTAAAACAGAATGTAGGTGGATACACTTAGCAGTGAAAATAAAGAACTGAGTATTCATTGCTACCTCATTACATTTTTTGTATCTGTTTTGCTAGGTACAAACATAAAAACCACCTCTGCTCAAAAAATTAACAGTTCGGAGAGCTGTGTGTTCTTTGTTATGATACACACTTTTAAAAACAGCCCCTCTTTTCATAGTTTTGCCAACCCCAGAATATTACTCATATGAAAGACCATAATAGTTTTTTTCCTCATCAGATACAGTTTTTCCCCTTTTGCTCTCAATACACATCTGAAAAACACTTCTCTTTTATATGATCTCTAGGGATCACTAGCAGACATGGCTGCCAGTCATTCTTGAAGAGACTGAAGCTTTAGGGGGCAAAACTTTTAAAAGCTATATAGTATTAGTGGGGAGAACCACAAACCCTCCAAGAGAACTGATTTGCAGCACACTTTTTTAAGGGTCTCCCCTACAGAAGTAGAGAACAATCCCGCTTTTTTACTTTAGCCATAGAAGCTCCTCCAGCAAAGCAGAGGCCTTGTGTGAGTCGCCCAGTGCAAGTACATGAGTAGGAAGGCAGTTTGCTTCCAACACACGCACTTAAAAAAACAGACTTCAGATCAAAGCCCCACAAAAAAACTTCATGAAGAAAATGGTAAGGAAGTATTAGCTACTTTCTTAGGGAAGTAAAAGAGTCTTTCCAAATTAACAGAAGCAATTTTAGCTTAACAAAAAAACTGACATTCGGTAGTTTTTGTTTACATTACAGAACTACAGAATGGACAAGTGTTTTTGAGACATTCCACACTATCTTCATGTCATACAAAATGATGTAAACGGACAGTGTTCACTAACTGTACTTACATCAAAAAGCCACAGCAATGTTCACACTCAGAAAAACTACGTCACACAGCACTAGGCGATACAGTATTACACAGACATGTTTAGATGTTTGGGTTTTTTCCTGCATGTGAAAAGGGAGTGTGCCCTGACCACCCTATTATTTTTACCTGTTTGCCTAACACGATTCAAGACAGTTTTATTCCTCCTCCATCTTCATCTAAAGTAATAGTATAAAAAAAATTAACAGATCCCTAGAAAACACTTGACATCCAGGTAAAAGAAAATTAGTCTGATTTTTTTTTTTTTTCCACATCACAGCAGCTATTAGCTTTTTAAATTTCTTTTCTAAAACTTTAGCTAGATGTTGATATATCTCATCATGCTTAAACAACCCCAACAGTATAAGGTGTTTCTGTTCTCAATCTTTTGTCATCGGTAAGACAAGTATGTATCTGAAAGGGAAAGCTTCTAGTTGTTCATAACTATATATTTGGGTGCTTTTCTCTGCTTTCAGAACATTCACTTGTTTTACCCTTATTGGCTTTAATGTTTGCTGCCAACCACAAGACATGTAAACATATAATTTACAACCATCTGCTTCCAAGTAGGTGATTACATAGAAAACTTATGCCAACTGAGATTGATGGATTAAATCCGAAAGATGACTGACGCAAGTTCTTCTGCATTTGAGATAACTAGCTTTTACCTCATGAATATATTGATAGTACAGTTGACCCCTGAACAACATCAGTTGAACTGCATGGGTCCACTTATATGCAGAGTTTTTTCAACAAATACAGACTGCAGTACTACGTGGCCCGTGGTTGGTTGAATCCAACCACGAGTGGAATCCCGGATACGAAGGGCTGATTGTTTTTGGCTGTGTGGGGTGTTGGCATTCCCAAACCCTGTGTTGTTCCAGGTCAACTGTAATTCCAAGTTCAGTAACATTCAGTGTCACTACATAATATATGCCGTCTGACTTGACTGTTTTTCAGACTTCCTTCTAGTTTCTCATCGTTGGAAGTGTCTCGGAAATATTGTGTGCTTTAAACACTCATTACCAATATTCAGAAAAAAATATAAGACTTTTTTTTTGCCCAGGTGTTTGTGAATGTAAGTTAAAAAATTATATTTGATTTGGATTCAAATATTTATAGATTTACACTATATTTCGTCAAAATATATTGTATAATATTTAATAAAATCAAATACATAAAATAAAGTTTTCAACACTATTTATACAAACCCCTAGAAAAGCTGCTTTTTCTTTATAAGGCCGTTGGCAATCGATCATAACCGTGGAAAAGAAAGAACCTTTGGTTGTATGACTTTCACCAGGGATGAGTGGTATGACTAAGACAGTTCTGGATGAGTCATTTCACTGGAAACACTTGTATACAATTAGGTACTTGGAGGACTTTTGCGGGTCTCAGTCACTTTCAGATTCTTCATCCTCACCTATTGGATGCGGCTGGCTGCTGCTCTGCGTGTACATTTTTGTTTTAATGGGGCAGTTGTGATCCATGAGGATAGCCTAAGAGAGAGCAGGTGCAGATACATTAACTCACTGGTTCACAAAGAGAAGGCAGAGACGCTTAAGACGAAGGATTAGTAGCTTGACAGCTTCCTACGGTACCACCCAATATTACCAACCAGTAATTTGGTGCAACTGCCAGGTGCCTGGCCTAGAAGACCTGGAGTTCTAGCGTGAAAATTCCAGGCAGTAGGAGGCAGCAGAAGCAGTCTCTGCAGTGTTCCTATTACATCTGCCGGGGACCCTAAGTCCATTTGGAGGAAGCTGTAAGCTATGAAGAAAGGGGTTTTCAGGTTAGGTTTAGTTTATACTTAGGGTGGGGGGATCCTCCTTAGTTAAGGCCACAGGTATGACCCCTTTGATTTCCCTGGATTAAGCATCACAGGGCCCTTATCTTTTAAATATGGCACCTCAGAAGGATGTCCTGTCTTCCCGAGTCCTGGCTGGCCTCTTCTTGCTCAAGTGTATTTTATTAATAAAAAGTATGTTTCTCTCATACACATAAAAATTCTATGTGCTCCCTTATTGTAACAAAAACTTGTTAAAGATCAACTGATCCTCAGTTGATAAGCGCTATAGTCATTATTCCTCCTGGAAGTATACGGACCAAGCACGTAGTCTTGAGTATACAGCTGGGGTTTATCATGCTGAGACTGTGCTAGACATTTTCAGTATATCTCTACTCCACAACAGTCCTATGTGATAGCTTGATCACCCTCTGTGTAGGCACAGGGGTCAAAGACCTTGACCAAGAGATGTATGGCTAAATGGGGTGGATCGAGCCCAAGCAGGCTGCACCAGCATCTGCTCTGGTGACGCCCCACAGGACAGCCAGGGGTGCTGAGCATGACACGGTGCAACTGAAATGAATTCTCTCACCAGGCATGTCTTTCACTTTTTCTCCACGTAAGCTATCCCGCCAGTGCCTTTTTGTGCATTTGAAAATCTAAATGGCAACATTTATCTGGATTAAATTAATCTGTTGGCCTATTGCAACCTATCTTGGCACTTGTCAGCTGCTCCTCCCAGTTCTTGTCCCCCAGATTTGATAAGCTGCTGTGTCTCCACTCAGCCCTTAACCCATTTATCATTTCCCAAGAAATTCTAAAATGACCTGCCATGTGGCCTGTGATGATAAGGATTTCCGTGACTGTCTATAAAGTTAGGCTGCCAGCTCAAATTGTTAGCTGCAAATTCAACTGTAGTTTTTTTTTTTTTTTTTTTTTTTTTATTATGCTTCTTGCCAAGCGAATTGATACATGGACTTCAAGAAGAGCTCGATTTTTTCAAAAGTAACTGAAGTGATAGACAGCAGGACCCTTCTTGCCACATGGGTGTGTGCTTGTAACACAAAAGCTTTAGCCATGAAGAGCTCCATGTCTTACCTCTGGAGTCACAATCCTCAAAGAAACGTGCCCAAGAATCACTCGATGGGGCAGGTTAAACATCGAATCCCAGGTTCCTACCCTTAGTGACACTGGTGTCAACAAGCTGGAGAAGCACCACCCGACTTACGTGTGGCATCTTCTGGGACAAAGCAGTGTCACACGGCCGACGACAGCTTACTGGGCACTTATCAGATGTGTGTTTCAGTGCCTTTAAGGTCCTCTCCCAGCATCTTAGGAACCTCACGGCACACAAGTGACGGTTCCACAGGGTTCGTGGACAGAGTGCTTACTGGGAGTTAAGTGCTTGGGGAAAGCACATGGAGAAGATAGGGGTGGACTTGAAGCTTGCAGGACGTTAAAGCAGCCTGCTTTTCCCCCCACCCTCCTGCCAACCCCGATATCTGATGTTGAGGCACAGTGAGACCATCACAGGAAAGACCAACCAGACCCAGACTGTAGGGCCCTGAACGCCAGGCAAGAGGCCTTATTAAGCCCAGGCCCACAGGCGGAGAGCCAGCCTTGGAAAGGATGGCCATCCTCCTTCCTTACCACAAAGGCCTCTCCCCTGGCTGCTGCTGCTAAATCACTGCGCACTACACAGATTTAAGGACTTCTGGAACCTAGCACTGGGCACGTAACAGGGACCCAATTTAAAAACTGCATTGCAAGGGAAGACATTCAGTCAGACCAATTATTTGGCACTGTACAGAACTTATCAGTTAACCAAACTGCGTTTGCTGACACTACCTATACCAGGTAAAGGAGTTTTCTTTCTTAAAAAATCATTTGTAACTTTTAAAACCTAGCTTACTGGCTTCTGAACATTTTTTTAAAAGATTTATTGTGCCATCTTTTTTTTTTTGTTTTAAGCTATACAAGATTAAGGCAGATGGCATGTAATAGTCCAAAAGTGCCATGAAAAGAGGCATGAACAGCATCAAGTGGGTAAGTCACGGGCACGAGGGGCCTGGGGAGCAGCCTGGTAATTAGAGCAGTCCTCCGTGCATTGCTGTGGGGAGAAAGGTGTGTTTGACCCTCGAGTGAAGTATAAAAGAGGCGGGTGCAGGGGATTGTCATTTGTATTCAGAGCAAAGCCCGTTCCTGAGAGTTGAGCTCCAGTCCTGCCAAATGCCTGGTTTCATACCAGACACCGCAGAGTCAGGATTTCCAAAGCAGTGAAAACACGCTGGACCAAGTGAAGTGTAAAATGTAAATATGAAGCTAGGACAGTGAAACCATCAAAGGATTAAAATGTAAGAGTCCCAGGCTTTAAGACATTGAAAGATACCAGGGCTCCTGTGTGCTAGAAAAGACTTATTTACCACGTTATCTTTTTTTTTTTTTTTTTTTTAAGTGATGGTTTTGCATCAGGATCAGCCAGTAAAAGCAAGCTACAGTCTTCAAACTGCCTACTTTCCTGTCTGAGCAACAATTATAAACTTGAAGAGTAAGACCTAAATTGTTTAGTCGCTAAGTCGTGATTCTTTGCAACTCTATGGACTGCAGCACGCCAGGCTCCCTGTCCTTCATCTCCTGGAGTTTGCTCAAACTCATGTCCATTGAGACCTAAGAAATGTGCCCTATCTTTAAAAAAATTTTAACCTGAAAAAATAAAAGTCCATTCTAGAACCCAGTTTCCTCAGTGGCTACTCTGAGAGCCAGAGGCTACAATCATGGAACGCAGTTCCTTAAATGCCAGAGCTGGTGTTTCTTATACCTGCAGAGGGACTAGAGTAACAGGCTTTTTTCTCTGCCTGTATTGATAACACTGATTTCAAACCAACAAAATCCCAGAAATCCAATAAACTAAATGAAAGCAAAACTCAGATGCTCACAAACTGGTTCATGATTGGATGACTTGGACACCATAAAATGGCACTCGAACTTTCCATTTCGAGCTTAAGTCCACACACCACTTAATCAGAATGTCTCCTAATGAAGGAATGACTTGCTAAGGCTTGTACGCCTTCTGGCTCTCCTGTCCCCTGCGCCTGGTAACTGCTGATCCTGAATGCAGGCACTTGGCGGTATTGGATTTTCTCGAGTGGGTGGTAATCGATCGTGTCTCCGCCCTGGCACGCACCGCTTCCTGCCTTCGCTCCCCCTCATCACTCAGTGCCAGCGGCTGCTTCCTGCCTGCACAGTGAGTAGGCAGCGGCTGGTGGCTGCCACCTTCCCCTGTCACCATCGTGCCCCTCACATGGATCTGACATGATGGCTTCAATTACAGGCATCAATTATGGGCAGGGAGACACACATTCTCTCTGGTTTTCAATGATTCATCTTGCTAGGCACTTATTAAGGGACATTTTACAGTGGAAGTAGCTTCTGGAAGCCTAGCCCTTCTTATCGCTTTGCCTTCCAGGATTGTCTCTTCCACTTCCTTCAGCACTTTTCTTTTTAAATGAAACTAAAGCCTTGATTTAAATGTGGGAAGAGGCACAGAGGCCTTCTGCCCATCATGTGTGGACCTGAGTGGGAACTAGTCCCCTGACCTCACCCACTTCCTCCAAGACCTCAGATAAGCCCTCGAAGCTGTTACTGACAAACAGATAACACAGTAGCCACTAACGTCTGCTGCTCGGCAAGGGAAGCCCACTGGGGAGTGCTGGGTTAGGAGCGTTCTCATCTCACAGAGAAAATAGAGGGAGGGACCTGAGGGACCGCTGGGCTGACAGAGTGCGTCAGAGTTAGGTAAGAGCAAGAAAGGAGCGTGGGGTCATGTGGAAACTAGTGACAACTTATTGAGCATTTACTGTGTGCAGACATGGGGGTCACACTCTGCTGGGATTCCTTCACTGAATCCTCAAACCACCCTGGGAGGTCAAGGCTAAATCGTCTCCTGTGAGAGAGACAGCTCGGCTCCAGGGCCCTGTACTACCTCCTGAGTCTTACATAGTCTCCTGGGTGATAGAATCATTTGTAGGTGAATTTTTTTTTTTTTTTTTTTTGGTCAAATAGGGTTGGGAGTAATCTTCATTCAGCCTTAATCAGATTGATATGGTGACAACAGAACAAGAACTATTTTCTGTGATTGCACAGAGAATTTCCTGACCCTGATGGGGGCCAAGGAACTCTGCTGGGGTCGGACAAAGGTGGCCAGGGAACTCAGATGACCAGGCTGGAAAACAGGAAGTGCCCTGAGAGAGACGGGAAAGTTGTTTGGAGCTGGGGAGGCATCAGCAAGAGGAAGAGTCAGATGGGTGTGAGTAATTCAAAGATACCTACTTAAATCCTATATAATAAAGGGCACAAGACCAATGCTCAGTGCTGGATACACTTCTTAAATATACTCAACAAATTAATAAATGCCCCAAACAAAGACTACACACAACCCAACTTCAGGGTCTGTGTCTGTCTTTAAACCTACTCTTTGGGGAAGATCATGAAGGGGGCAATTAAGAAATGCCAAAGCCTTAAAATCCATTTCAGTTCAAACGTCATGGAGAACTTCTGATGTACTCCCAAGAGCACAGTGCAAGGGAACCTCACATCCATTACTAAACAAAAAAATACCATTTCCCCCAGCCTTGCTTCTCTCATTCACTCTTAATCTAAGGCCCTCTTCTTTCAACCAGATGAATGTCCATCAGCATCGGACGTTTAAAAAAAGTCAGCAGCAGCAGCACCAGGTATGAACACTTATTGGAAAGGGTAAAATGACTGATGCATTTCAAAATTCAAATTTAGAATTGATAAGTTTGAATTTGTTCAAAAGGGGAACACTTTATATTCAATACTATATCTTGCCTATAGCTAGGATTCTGGCCATGAAATTATTAACTTAAACATTATAAAGATGTGCTTACATGTGCCCAAAGGTACATAAAACAATGTTTTTCCATAAGTGTCTATTACCTACATTGAAACCATCTCCAGAGTCTTATGCAGAAAGACTGAGACACCACTACTGAAAACCGTCAGGGTTAGGAGAAAAGCAAACAGGACCAAAAATGGTTGATCTTAGGAGTGAGCACAGGAGGTTAAAAAGTTATGTTCAAGATTTCAAGAATCTTTGAAAATTAAATTGTTTAATTTTCAATATAAATCTATGTTTATATTTGGTTGACAGAGAGCTATATTGACAGCTAATCTATATATGAAAATTATTTCACTCTTCAAGTGTATAAACAATGCTTGATACAGTCAAAGAAGTATCTGCTCCATGTGGTATAAACTAAAAAGGAACTCTTACAATTTATATTTGGGGAGTTCTGTTCAAAAGGAGTAGAAATATATTTTAGAACCAAGCCATAAGACACTAGCCAGAAGACCATGCTAAAATGATCAAGAAACACTTAGTTGCATCCTAAAATTTTCCTTACCATTTTTTCTTCCTTGGCAGGTGGACTTCGAAGAAAAAAGCAGAGAGGCGCAAAAAGAATATCAATTATCCCAATAATTGTCATGAGCCATGGAAATCCAATTGCCTTTGCGATAGCCCCACCGGCGGATGGACCTTTCAGGAAACAGAGAATTAGATGTAGGCAGAAAGATGCAAAGGTTTAAATAATTTTCAGTAGGCATTATCAATCGTGTACTGAGGAAAAAAAGTTCTTTTGGAAACCCAGTGTCCTTACCTATGGCATATCCCATACAAAACGCTACATCAGCAATGGCATACACGCTCCCGTAGACCGATACGTGCCGCAGGTCGACCAGGTAGCCCATGATGGGCATCATTGATGAATCCACCATGCCTGCGGACAGTCGGGGAACACAGACAGTCTACAGAAAACTGATAGAAACCAACAGTGGGCTGAACGTCAATGACTATGTCCTAACCTCACAACCCTGCCAAGATTCTTCACTGCTGTCTGCCAAGTCTTGAGGCAAACTCCCTACAACAGACCTTTCACTGAAGACAGACTAAAGGGGCCTGAGGCTGGGACTGGAACTCAGACTACTATTTGCCTGTGCCCTGCCTTGCCTCATCTTGTCCTCCACTGTCTGGTAGACGGCACCCAGTCCTCTAGGGGCTTGCCTGCCATTCTGCGGACCCAGAGGGATGCTGGTTACTGGCTGTGTGAACCCTGAGCCTGCTCCCTGTGGGTGCTTTCCTGATTCACTAGTTTCTGGTCCACACTGTCCTCTGCCCTCAAAGAGAGCATACATGCCTCACCCAGCCTCCTCCCCACCCACAGCTTGGCCTCACTCCTAGATTATGAGAGTTAAAGTCAGAAAGCATAGAGAGAATCAGAAGGAACCAGAACAGGAAAGAGTCTGAGGGATTGCCCGGCCCTACTCAGGAAACTAAAATCAAAAGAGGTTTGCTCATTTAGTTGGCTAAAACACCAAAAACCATCGCCACTGCCAAGACCTGTATTAGGACCTCTGGTCTCTAGAGTAGTCAGGGAACAGGAAGCATAAGGAAAGGACATGTGTATTCGGAGTTCTAAATCCAAACCCCTGGCTGGCTGAGCATCGTCATGCCTTCTCTCTCTGAACGTCACTCTTCCCATCAATAAAATGGAGATGCTAACGATCGGCTGAATGAGATGATGGCTGTGAACACGCCTGGCAGGGCATTCAAACGTCAGGTCCCTCACCCGCACCCCTACAGAGGCAGGAGGGTAAGGGAAATTTCCTGCATTCAACTAGTACGTGCTGATCACCTGAAATGTGCAAGGTGCGGGGATAAGGGTGAACAGAGCAAAGAGTTGAAAACTAAATTATGCTTATGAGTGATGCTATGAAGCCGCTGTGAGAAGCTATGTGTATGTATACACATATGCATGTATATGTGTATGAGTGAGTGAAGTTGCTCAGTCGTGTCCGACTCTTTGCAACCCCATAGACTGTAGCCTACCAGGCTCCTTTGTCCATGGGATTTTCCAGACAATAGTACTGGAGTGGGTTGCCATTTCCTTCTCCAGGGGATCTTCCCAATCCAGGGCTTGAACCTGGGTCTCCCGCATTGTAGACAGGCGCTTTACCATCTGAGCCACCAAAGCTCAACAAAGTTGGGTTAGTGAGTGAGTGAAGTCGCTCAGTCGTACATGTATGCACGTAAGCTGGGATAACCTAGCCTGGTCTAAGGGATCAGCAAAGGCTCCATCCTCGCTACTCTACCAAAGATCCAACTTCTGCCTTTACCCTGCGACAGATTCACCTTTATCATGATTAATCTGTATATTATAAATGAGAAACAAGCATGTGCTATTTATCTAAAATATGAACGAGATTTTTCCTAACACATTCCTTATTGTGCCTCACATTGCTACAAAGACTTGTCCCCTTTCCTTGTGAAAATTCCCGCAGTACAGCTGGTCATCAATACATCAGTCTACCTTTTCTGTACCAAACCTTACTGAAAACTACATGTGAAGCCTTTGTCCCCCAGCCTCATATGAGAAGGTCTGTGCACAGATATGAGCCCAAACAGATGGGTTCTGAGTAAGCAATTCTCCTGTTTGCCCAGGCTCAGCAGTGGAGTGTCATTTTGCTTCTGTAAATATCAGGCTTTTACAATACTGGTTTTCAGGAAATAAATGACTAGTTCATGAAAACCAGTATCTGTGGACAGTCTACAAACTGTACATGAGCTAAGCTGCCACAGCCTCCTGTCAAGCATCTAGAAATTTTAGAATGAGTAACTGTAAGTCTGCCCAGGTAAGAACTCTTTCTTTTTGTTTGTTTTGGCCACACAGTGCAGCATGCAGATCTTAGTTCCCCAACCAGGAATTGAACCCAAGCCCTTGCTGTAAAAGTGCAGAGTCCTAACCACTGGACTGCCAGGGAAGTTGAGGAACTCTTTCTTGGTACTGGGAAAACAAATTTTTAAATTTAGGCACAAGGCTCCGGTGACTTACCAATTGCAAAACCAACTCCAAAGTTGGGAGCTATGAGTCCATAGATGTTTTTTGCAAGAGGAATCTGTAAGAGGAAATACATGTTATGCCAAAAGAACATGCTATTCAACTCTGAATTATCACAGAAAGTCTTAAAGATAGGTTTTCTCAGGCCTGTTATGTGTGTTCCCTTCTGAAGGAAGTAGGAGGAGGGAGCAAGATGGGGTTTGGGCAGAAGAGGACCCTCCAGATCTTTAATAGAGTTGAAATGGGTTTTGTGATCACCACGAAAAGCTAGTTCACTTTCATATGTGAAAGTTCAGCCTAGTCTATACTCCATTTTTTTAATAGTTATTTTTATTTATTTGGCTGCACTGGGTCTTAGTTGCAGCATGAGGGATCTTCAGCGGCAGCATTTGAACACTTAGTTGCTACATGTGGGATCTAGTTCCCTGATGAGGGATCAAACCCAGGCCCGCTGCACTGGGAGGGCAGAGTCTTAGACACTGGACCACCAGGGAAGTGCCCATACTCCGTTTTTGAAAAGAACCAGAAGGTCTCATTTGGGGTAGATATTAGCCTTTGGTAGAAGATGTTTTATTCTAGAAAAACATCTTGCTATTGTTTCTGGCTGGTTGCCCTAAAGTGTTCAAGGCACTGCAATATTTTAGATGCACAGGGAGAGGGGAACAAGGTGAAATAAAAACAATGTAATAAAACATTCTAAATAATTTCCAACTGACATAAAGATAAACCCTTTGGAGAATCTTGTCCGAAGTTTTTAACATGATAAAAAATGAGAAGAAAATGGAAGATTAATAAAACTAAGTGTCAACAAACTTCAAACTGCCATATTTGTTGGTGGCTCTTGCCCAAAGCAAACGTTTCATTTACAGGTTATTTCCACCTGTCAAATGCCATCTTTTCTTCCTCCCCCAATGTCATCTTTTACTCACACATAAAATGCTCATTCCGACAATTATCATTCCTAGAAGAGCACAAAGCCATCTGTCAAAAAACAAAAAAGCACCATTAAGAAATGATTCTCCACCCACCCCCCACCATCCAGGCTTTCAGTGGAAATAACAGTTTATAGTAGTGAAAGTTTCTAACAGTTATAGTAGTGAAAGTTTCTAACAGTTATAGTAGTGAAACTAGAAACACTTGGAATTTTTTAAAGTAAGTTTGTTACTGTAACAGAGTGAGTGTTGGGTTGTTTCATTTCATCTTACCTCCCCATTTTGTGTGCGAGGATCCCAAAAACATTGGTTCCAATGAGATAAGAGATGCTAGCTGGCAAGAAAGCCACGCCTGTAAATTTATGAAAGGGACAGCTTATCAGTGCAGATATCAGTCACGTGTGAGAAAAACTAATAATTGTGAGGCACCACGCTTGTGATGAGAGCTGAGGAAATGAAGCCCTGGGACCTGCACCCAAGCAGCTAATATCCGGTGTCTGATGGAGCTAGTCTGGACTCCACACGGCTTATCCTCCACACGAAGCCGCCAGCTTCAGAAATGAGATTCCTCCCTCTATCGTGGGCTTCATCTCGCCCCCACCTCTGCCTGGCGGCGGGTTTTACCAGGGGAGTTGGGGTGGATGACGTGACAGCTCCTGGCTGTGGAGCTGCCAGCTGCCACCCCGCACAGGCAGCGAGCAGTGGTGGTCATCTGCTCCCAGGTTCCTCCCTTCGTATTTGTACAGCAGAACAAAGACACAGGAACTGACAAAAGTCAGGAACACTGAGATGAGCACAAAGAAAAATAACAGTAAAATTCTCCCACGCTCCATCACTCAGATAATCCCACAGTTGTTTTCCCTTGCAAGTTCTATGTACCTAAATAAATGCGTAAGCACAGGAGTTTTGTGTCTTTAAAAAAAAAAAATTAGTATTATACCTATGGTTCTACATCCTGTTTTTTTTTTTTTTTTTTTAAGAGTTATTTATTTATTTTCGGCTATGCTGGGTCTTCATTGCTGGTCAGGCTTTTCCCTAGTTGCAGCGAGTGGAGCTACTCTCCCTTGCAGTGGCTCTCTTGTTGGGGCCCACAGGATCTAGGGCCCACAGGCTTCAGCAGCTGCAGTTCCTGGGCTCTAGAACACAAGCTCAGGAGTGGCACACGGGCTTAGCTGTCCCGTGCCACGTGGGATCCTCCAGGGATCGAACCAAGGATCAAATCCGTGTCTCCTCAAATGGCAGGCGGATTCTCTACCACTGAGCCGCCAGAGAAGCCCCATCCTGCTTTCAATTACCTTTATGAACATCTGTCCATGCCGGATAAAAAGTAAATAAATATGTGGTCATTTTTTTGTGGCCAAATCCTATGTGACTGAAAGTTTCATGTTTTCCCAGGAGAGGAACTTGGCAAGCGCCAAGCTGAGTTCATAGCGGACGAGGGCGATGGTTGCCTTGAACATACCTCTCTGCCTTGAACAGGAAAGCCTACAGCCCACGCTTGGTGGCCAGGACATTTGTCCACATCAGCTCCATCTGGCCTCCATCCATCCTTAGGACAATAGGACAATCTCTTTTCCAAAGAGGGCTTTTCACACTTTTGGTGTTTTCTCTTGAAATCTAGAAATACCAGGCTGGTTCTTAAGCCTTGCCCACAAGTGGTAAACGTTGCTTTGTTTCCAATCATCTGACTGCATAAATGGTCAGCAGGTTTCCACTCACTCCAAAGGCCCAGGGCCAGAGTCCTTCTTAAACAGGCAGCTCACCAGCACACGAGCAGCAAGTGTGATCTTACCTCTCCGAAGACACACTGGCTTCCACTGCTCCCCCATAGGCACCAACACAAGCCATCAAACTCTCAGATACACAGTATCGAAGGAAATCAGAAAAGGGGATGTATGTAAACATACAGCAGATTGCACTTTGCTGTACAGTAGAACCTAAAACAACATTGTAAAGCAACTATGATCCAATAAAAATTAATTAAAAAAAAAACTCCAGAAAGGCCAAGCTTCCCAGAACAGAAGGGACTTCAACAGTGATTGCTTACGGGAGCTAAATCTAAAACCAAATCATTCTAGATTTGATAATCTGGAAAATAACAATTAAGTGCAATCTCATTTCACGTTCCAGGAAACCATTTCCATCACACTTAGCAACATACAGTGGCCACATAATTGCTGGAGGTGGCAGGACACAGCAAACATCAGCGGCAGCTCACGCCCAGCTCAGTGCTGGGCTGCGGCAAAGACAATGGCCACAACATGGTCCTGGTCACCAGGAGAGTCTCTTCAAAGGATCAGAGGACATCTGAACTACGACATGGCTGAGTTGGGGATATACACAGGTACCAGTGCCGTGCTCTGGGAACCAGAGTCTGCAGCTGGCGAAGCTCCCCAAAGCAGCTGGTGCTTAAACCTGACCCTGGAAGGGGCATAGCAGAGAACTAAATTAGTCTGAAGATGTAAGAAATCATGAGGGCCTTTGTCTGAGGATGAGTGTCAGGGAGGCATTAATGAATGAAGCACACAAACTATCAGAAAAGGACAGCATGGGTACTGTGATAAAGAGCCGCTGACATGCAGCTTCAGCATCAGAGAAACAAAAGGAAAACAGGGGGAGGCCCCAGGCCCACCTGAGGCGTAGCTGCCATTCTGCCCAGACAGTGACCGCCCTGGGGACTGAAGCCCGAAATGAGACGATCTGGTTTTTCTAGAAAAGTTGGAACTCCAGATTCTTACATGAAGTCGCCTGATTTTTACACGTTGGCAATTCGTATTTTAAAAACATAAACCTCATGCCTACACCTGTGCCAGCCAAGCAAAATGTACTTCTAGGCTGCATTTGGCCCAGAACCTGAGCAGAGGTTGGAGAAAGTGGTTGGTACAGCATCTGGCCAGAATGCCTTGCTGGTGACTCCTGACTCCCCAGGTGAAACATGGGAAGCATCACTGAAGCCGAAACTTCAAAGCAGGGATGCAGACAAGCTCAGGGGACGCCCCAGATGAGCTACGTCTTTCCAAGCAAACCAGCTGGGATGCTGAGCACACAGGAGTAACCCAGGAGCCAGCACAGATTGTTTTCCATGGACGGCAAACAGAGCTGACCCTTGAATAATATGAGTCTGAACTGCTCAGATTCATTTGCGTGTAGATTTTTTTCAATAGTAAATACTACAGTTCTACACACCCCACGGTTAGGTGAACCCACACATGTGGAACCACAGACACCAAGGCAACTGTAAATTACAGCAAATTTCCAGCTGTGTGGAGGGTCAGCGCTTCTAACCCCCCCGTTGTTCAAGGGTCAGCTGTACTCCCAGATGGCAAACACCAACTTAGGAGGCAGGCAGCAAGGTGTTCACTTCAGCTGGGAATTTACCAGCTGAGGCTTGAATGGGTCACTTGAACCTCGAGACAGAGACAGCAACAGCTCCCACTGCACACACCTCACAGGGAGGCTTTGAGGATCACGTGGCAAAGTGAGCACCAAGGGCCTTGGCACCTGCCCTCCCAGCCCGATCCCTGTGCCCTGTCACTCCACACTCACCCCACCTGACCCACCATTCACCCTGGCATGCTGACCTTCCCCACACTGCAGTAAGCTGCTGTGGGCGGGGACCACTTCATCTGTCTCCCTGCAGCCTTGCTCCACGGCGGCACACAGGAGGTGCCCAGAACCAGCTGACCATTCAGAGGAAAGACCCTGAGCGAGGACGTTCACTTCACAGAGCCGAAGGCCGTCCCTCGAAGGCGCCCCCACTGGTCCAGCAGCCTGCCCCATGGGGAAACAGGCAGGGTGCGTGTTCGGGAGCCCAGAGGCCCCCCTTCTCCCTCCAAGGTGCAGACAGGGCCACACACGTTCTCTGGACCTCAGGCTCCAAGCTCCCGATTCGTGTTCTGACACAGCCTCTGCACCCTCGGCCTTCTGGGACCTCCACCACCTACATCATTGATGGAGCCAGCCTCTCGGAACTCAGAGAGACCTCAGGGGGTCTCACAGAGGAACCGCTCCAGTGTTCCAAGAGGGGGCCATCCATCTCTGCTTTAGAGACCGAGGCTGGCAACCTATTACCTTTCCAGACAGCCTTTCAGGGGTACCTCCTAGGACAGGGTGGGCACCCTGACACCAAGCCCTAAGCCTTCCCATCATCTCCACTCACCAGCCCTGGTTCACATTCCAGAGCCAAGAGCAGCGGGCCTCAACCCCCACCTCACGAGACCCTAGACCAGAGGGGCAGAGCTGCCAGGCCTCCAGGGAAGAGCTGTGCGGCCTCCTGGCACTGGGTCCTCACCTCGGGGACAGGCCCAGCCTGGGGGCTCCTCACCTGGCTGGGAGGGGCCCAAGGGGCTCGGGAGAGGTGGGCGGCAAGGTGCCAAGGGCCCACATGGGGGGGGGGATCCCCCCCACACAGGAGATGACGCTGCAAATGGGAACAGAAATCTGATTCTCTGAAGGAAACGCAAGTCTAGCTCTGAGGCAAGGAAGGAGCCAGGTCACTGGTGGAGAGGTATGGGGTTGGGGCACCGTCTGGCCGGAGAGATAAGCCCTGCAAGAGGTCCGCCTGATGAAATCTAGGCAGCCTGCGGCCAGCTATCTAATCTGGACGGCCCGGGTCCCTGACTGACGTGGAAGACTTGACTGTGTTTACGTGTCTGGAGAGGAAGGAGGCGAAGCCGCTGAAGAGCCCTGCGTACGGCCAGGACATGGTCAATTAGGGCGATAAGTCAGTTAATTGGAGAAAACAGAAACACCGGAGCAGCATCTCTGCCCAGGAGCACGTGCAAAGCCAACACGTAGCTCCGCTCACAGCCACACGCCACCTCCCCCGCCCCCCAGCACACACACACACACACACAGGGCACTGCCTGAGGACCCCTGGAGGCCCCAGTCAGCACAGGCCAGAGGGAAGGAGCCCGAAAAAAACACCTCCCATGGTGTCATCCGCTGGTATCAGCACCGAGACGGAAGCTGTCTCATCCTTTGCAAAACTGCTATTCGCTAACTTGAGGACAGAAGTCCACACCTCCTGCGAAGCGCTAAGCTCGCCTTAGGACCCTGGGGAGCCTCCACAGTTCCTCAGTCATCTCCATAGCCAGGAAGTTCAGAGTGAGATTTCTGCTGAGAACTGGCCTTAGCTGAGCTCCCAGAATCTTCCCTCCTTCACTGAATGACTGTTGTTGTTGAGGGTTTGGTTTTGTGGCATAATCCACGGACCAGACAATTCTGCGTACCCGTTTAAAGGACACAGTTCACTGGTTTGTAGTATATCCACAGGGCTGTGAAACCACCATTAAGGTTTAATTTCAGAATGCTTTCATCACCCCCAAAAGAAATCTCACACCCTCTAGCAGTCTCTCCACATCCGGCCCAGCTTCTAGCCATTTGGGGCTTTTTAATGAAGGATTTTTTTTTTTTTAATGAAAGAACACAGAAATTCAGTGCAGACCCCCAAAGGACTAGTCCCCTGGCCAGGCCAACTGGAGTAAGTCTGGAAGATGAGGGACCAGCCCCAACCAGTGGGCAGCATTTGTGAAGACGCCTCTGCCAGGGGCGTGCAAGCTCACCCGAGGAAGGGAGAGCTGTGCGGTGCTGTGCTCAGTCGCTCAGCTGTGTCTGACCCTTTGCAACGCCATGGACTGCAGCCCGCCAGGCTCCTCTGTCCTTGGGGGTTCTCCAGGCGAGAATACTAGAGTGGGTTGCCATGCCCTCCTTCAGGGGATCTTCCTGACCCAGGGATCAAACCCAGGTCTTCTGCATTGCAGGCAGATTCTTTACCAGCTGAGTCACCAGGGAAGACCAAGAATACTGGAGTGGGTAGCCTATCCCTTCTCCAGGGGTCTTCCCAACCCAGGAATCAAACTGGGATCTCCTGCATTGCAGGCAGATTCTTTACCAGCTGAGCTACCAGAGAAGGTTGGGGGGCTCTAAAAATGTGGGCTTATTCAGAACTGAGAGTCTCCATCTGAAGATGTCAGTACCTAACGTGAAAGAACTGTGAAAAGAAACTAAACCTCTAGGAAGGACAATTGATAAATTCTTAAAGAAATGTGTACGTGCAAGAACTAGTCTTTCAGATATTAAGCAGGATTCTCAGGCTACAGTAATTAAATAGTAAGATATTGACAAGGGGATACAGGCAGACAAATGGAACACAAGAGAGAAACCCAGAAACAGACCCGAGAATGAAATGGTCATTTCCAGCAAGTTGGACATGGGAAATATCAGATGGACTCCAGGGGCGCCTGGCTGTAGGGCTGGCTGGCTATAAAGAAAACAGTAACACCAGGTCCTTCTCACACTCTTTTACAGCAAAAGGCATTCTCTGTAAAACCAAGAGCTAAATGCAAACAACAACAATAACAACAACTCATACATTTATTGAAGGAAACTCAGTGAAACAATAATCTTGACATAGGAAAGGCCTTCCTGAACCTGACTTGAAATGATGGAAAAGCCTGCTAAATCTGACTTGGGGCATTTTGAATGTTCCAAGTGACAAAAAGGAAAACAAAAAAACCTGAGAACACCTATTAAGTCAAAAGACATACAACAAAGAGCTATATTTGCAAAAGATCTGATAAAGATTAATATCTGAACATACAAAGAACACAACTTTTTTAAAAAGGATGAAACAAGAGAAAAATGGGCAAAGGATATTAATCAGAAATTCACAGTAAAGGGAATAGATATGGATAATAAACATATGAAAAGGTGCTCAATTTCACTCACAAAGCAGAAATAACTCAATATGAGATCCCCTTTCTCACATACACTTAATGGGGAAAGGCTGATAACACCTGTTTCAGTGCAAGGCCACCAAATATCAAAACACAATTTAAGTTTAGGAATTTGCCCTATAGACACAGGTACTTTCAAACTTGAGTAGGAATACACGGAAAGGATATTTCACTGCAGTGTGGTTTCTAACGGCAAAAACTGGGATGAAACCAAATATCCAGTGAAGGACAGGTGGGAAATGTATGGTATAATCATAACACAGAACAGAAGGAAATCACTAGTAGGAATGATGGGGATGTCCCTAGTGGTCCAGTGGCTAAGACGCCACATTCCCAGCGCAGGGGGCCCAGGTTCGATCCCTGGTCAGGGATCCAGATTCCACATGAAGCAACTAAGTGTTCACACGCCACAACTAAAGATCCTGCTGAGCCAAATAAATAAAAAAAATATTTAAATTTTAAAAAGGAATGATGTTGTTTAGTTGCTGAGTCATTTCTCACTCTTTTGCGACCCCCCTGGACAGTAGCCCACCAGGCTCCTCTGTCCACGGAATTCTCTTGGCAAGAACACTGGAGTGGGTTGCCATTTCCTTCTCCAGGAGATCTTCCCGACTCAGGGATTGAACCTGCATCTCCTGCATTACAGGCAGATTCTTTACCACTGAGCCATCTGGGAAGCCAGATCCAGTTAAACAGGGCAGACTGAATCTACAGGGTTTTCTAAATTCCACTTAAATTTTAGTAAAGGAATAAAAGAAAACTATAGACCCTCCCCTGTCTGCTCAAGGAGAAGCAAAATGAAAAAAGCAAAATGCAGTGAGAAGGAGGATCAACCAGAGGGAGAGAAGTGAGGTACATGGCAGAGAGCTTCGGCACCTTCCACCCACACACAGAGTGGGCAGAAGCAGTGAGACCTTCGTGCCTCAGAACCCAGGACGTTCAGGAGCTGAGGGCTGCAGGTGCTGTGAACGTAAGGCTGAGAGTGGAGGCTGTCAACCAGAAAGTGGCTGAACCAGCCCCTCACCCGCCCCGTCCTCAGTGGTTCAACTGGAAGGAGATACTTTTTCTTTTTCTTGAGAGAAACTGAACTGAAGAGATTCAAAGACCCCAGATAATGACATGGGAGGCTGAAACAAGGAGGTGAAGAGAGTCTTCCTATTAAATAGTTAAGAGGATATTCTTTCAACAACCCCATCACCACTCCCTAACACATACACAAAACCACTCAGAGAAAATATGAAAAGACTCTTCAAATGTATGACATGATGACACCAATGATAAAAGCTCAGTAGAGTTCAGAGGATGAAGATGAAGAAATTAGTGGAAACAGGAAAGGCAAGATAAGAAATTAAAGCATAAAATGTAGGGTCCAACATCTGACCAACCAGTGCACCAGAAAAGAGCAGGCGGAAAAATGGAAGAGGGATAGGATTAAAGAAATAATATAAAAAGATTTCCCAGAACTGAAAGAAGGGGTTTCCTAAGTGAGGAGGCTGACCATGCTACTGCCCAGCAGAGTGGAGGAAAACAAGACTCCTGTCAATCACCATCGTGGATGCTCAAAACCTAGAGACAAACAGAAGACCCTTCAAGCTCCTACAGAAGATGGGGAATGAGGACACTGGCCTCCTCAACAGCGACCCTGGCTGCCAGAACAGGGCAGTGGCCTCAAATCTCTGAAGGAGGACTTCCCTGGTAGTGAAGTGGTTAGGGATCCGTGCTTCCAAGGCAGGGAACATGGGTTTGATCCCTGGTTGAAGAACTAAGATCCCACATGCCACACAGCGTTGTCAAAAAAAGAATTTTTTTTATAAGATTCTGAAGGAAAAGCATTTCCAACCAAGAATTGTATACCCAAACAGACTAAGTCAATCAAACTCAGGATAAAATTGAGGCAAGGATGCATGTGTGTGTGCTAAGTTGCTTCAGTCATGACTGACTCTTTGCAATCCTATGGACTGTAGCCCAGCAGGCTCCTCTGTCCATGGGATTCTCCAGGCAAGAACACCGGAGTGGGGTGCCATGGCCTCCTCCGTAAAGACACTTTCAGATATACAGGATCCCAGATAACTTTTACCTCAGGAAGCTGCTAGAGGGTGTGTTCCAGCATAATGAGAATGTAAACCAAAGACACGAATGCAGGAGAGGAAGGTACAGAAAACAGCAGAGAGGCAAAGAAGATGCCCAGATATTAGAAGAAAAAAGTCTCAGGATGGCCTGGAGCACACGTCTGGACTGGAGACAGAATGATGTGGAACAGATGTCCACAAACAAGCAAAAACACAGAAAGGATAGGTCTGTGGATGCACTTGGCTGTATTTAGAGGGTCTTGCATCTCTGCAGGAGAGTTTGAGGGATATATTCACAAATGCTACACAGCAATCTAAGGAAATGAAAAGATAGCAATTACTACCTACAGGAAAAACAGGCAGCTTGTAAAAGAGAAAGAAACCACTAGTAGTCCAGTAGCTAAGACTCTGCGCTTCCACTGCAGGGGCCCTGGGTTCAATCCCTGGTGGAGAACAGATTCCACACACACACAAAAAGGAAATAATCACAGAACCCTATGCAGCTCATCTTTGAACAATATTTACACAGTCACAGTAATGTCAACACTGACAGCCAATGTAAACAAAATCTGTTAGAGAATTGTTTTAGGAGAACAGAGGATGAGAAAACATGTGAGTTGCTTGTTTGATATTCTCAGGTAGAGCAATAATGGCATTAAAGCTTCATCTATTATATTAGGAAGCTGGTGGACAAGTCAGAAATTGGAAAATCAAAAAATAAGAGTGTACACGTTATTGAGAGACAACAAGGAATTAGCAAAAGAAACAACTAAAAGAGTTGAGGGCGAACAAAATTTGAGGAAGGGATTGGAGATGAGAAGGCATTGAGAAAAGACTGCTGTCTTTTCACTATGACTTGTAATTATGTACATGTGTAATTTTGATAAAAATTAAAATTTAACTGTGGAAAGTAAATCTACCCATTCTGACACAGAAACATGAAAAAGCAAGAGGTCACTCAGTGATGTAAATGACAAGATTTCACACGGGCTGGGTTTTCAAGCATTGCACGCAGATGGCACAGAACCAGAAAAGACACAAAACTGTTAACAGAGGACTGGGCTGGGAGAAGGGGAAAGATGCATATCAGGTTTTTTAAATTTTACTTTCTCATTCCCTGTACTTCAGTTTTGAACAATAAGCATGAAAGCGAAAGTGAAAGTCTTTTGGTCATGTCTGAGTCTTTGCGAGCCCATGGGCTATACAGTCCATGGAATTCTCCAGACCAGAATACTGGACTGGATAGCCGTTCCCTTCTCCAAGGGATCTTCCCAACCCAGGGATCGAACCCAGGATTCCCGCACTGCAGGTGGATTCTTTACCAGCTGACTTACCGAGGAAGCCACCAACAAGCATGAATTACTCTATAAATAAAAGATACGCTAAAAAAAGTCATCCTTTTAAAAACTAAGTTTGTAATGGATAAAGATGATGTGGTATATATATATAGAATGGAATATTACTCAGCCATAAAAAGAATGAAATAATGCCATTCCAGCAACATGGATGGACCTAGAGATTATCATACTAAGGGAAGTAACTCAGAGAAAGACAAATAGCATGTGATACCACTTATATGCAGAATCTAAAATTTGACACAAATGATCTTATTTAGGAAACAGAAACAGACTTAGACATGTAAGACAAAATACACAGTTACCAAACAGGGAAGGTGGGGGAGGGATAAATTAGGAGTTTGGTATTAGCAGATACAAATTACTACATGCTGCTGCTGCTGCTGCTACTGAGTCGCTTCAGTCGTGTCCGATTCTGTGCAACCCCATAGATGGCAGCCCACCAGGCTCCCCCGTCCCTGGGATTCTCCAGGCAAGAACACTGGAGTGGGTTGCCATTTCCTTCTCCAATGCATCAAAGTGAAAAGTGAAAGTGAAGTCACTGAGTCGTGTCCCACTCTCAGCAACCCCATGGATTGCAGCCCACCAGGCTCCTCCATCCATGGGATTTTCCAGGCAAGAGTACTGGAGTGGGGTGCCATTGCCTTCTCCACAAATTACTACATACAAAATAAATAAACAACAAGAGCCTACTCTACAGAACAGAGAACTATACTCAATATCCTGTAATAAACCATAATGTAAAAGAATATGTATACATATGCTTGGGTCTTCCTAGGAGGCACAGTGGTAAAGAATCTGTCTGCCAATACAGGAGACACAAGAGACTCAGGTTTGATCCCTGGGTCGGAAAGATCTGGGGGACGAAATTTTCCTGGAAAACTCTAAGGACAGAGGAGGCTGGTGGGCTACAGTTCGCAGAGTCGTGAAGAGTCAAACACGACTGAGTGACTGAGCAGGCATGCATGCATAACTGGATCACTCTGCTGTACATCAGAAACTAACAAAAAAGTGTAAATCAACTATACTTCAAGTTTTTGAAAAATTGTTTAGTTGCTAAGTCCTGTCTGACTCTTTAGCAGCCCCATGGACTATAGCCCACCAGGTTCCTCTGTCCATGGGATTTGCCAGGCAAGATTACAAGAATGGGTTACCATTTCCTTCTCCAGGGGATCTTCCTGACCCAGGGACCAACTCGCATCTCCTGCACCGAAAATGGGATTCTTTACCACTGAGCCACTAGGGAAGCCCCCTTGAAAAATAAAACTAAGTTTCTCGTTATTCTCTTTTCCATAAATGTGATTGCTGTCCACATGCATTTAATTCAATAGTTCAGCTTCAGAAACATGAGGAAATACTGAATGCATTTTTTCTCTCTCATTTCTGCTCTTTGTATTAACTGCACCTCTATCAGGCATGATGCAAAATCTGGAGTTGAAAGAAACCCCAAAGCTCATTGCTAATCTAAGCACTGATCCCCTTAAGTGTCAAACAGAAACAATTGCTTTATCATCCTGCCACCAGCAGCTCAGCAGGGCTACAATAATGAGACCTAACCTGGGGACAACTGTTCTAGAATCAGAAGTGCCCAGCCCAGTCTTACCCAGCTGCCACTTGTGGGAACACATGGTCTCCATCATCCAGATGGGCAGGGCTGGCTCCAGCATGGCAATCCCCATGTTTGCAAAGCAGATGGACCCTTTAAGGGAGGAAGAGGGTTAGTGTCCTTCTTTTGGGGTCTCCAGTGTCCCCTACCATTCCCAAACACAGCTAAATCCCATGTGCCCACATCCAG
This sequence comes from Cephalophus harveyi, assembly GCA_006410635.1. NCBI lineage: Eukaryota > Metazoa > Chordata > Mammalia > Artiodactyla > Bovidae > Cephalophus > Cephalophus harveyi. The sequence continues at coordinate 554,151 of SJYT01054896.1, read as the reverse complement.
AACAATCAGCTCAGATACCCAGAACTTCTACTTTTGTAAGAATAACAGATCAAGGGGATGGTGGGGAGGGTTGTTTCTTTTAAGTATTGTTATTACTTAGGACAACTAGCATCTCAGAGTCATAAAGTTTGGAACTGGAGAAAGGCTTAGAGATCACTAGGTTTAAACTTTCCCAATTTATTAGGGAAGTAATGTGTTTGAGGCCACTCAGCAGCTCAGACTGATCACATACAGACTCAAGCAACCTGAGGCTCCTACACTTTGTGCAATCACACAGATATTTCTAATGATGCCCCTGGTTGCTTGAAATTCCAGTGCACTTGGTACAAATATGCTGGTGAGGAATTTTTCTTTTTAAACAACTATACCTATAGCGTAAATATCCATCATCACTGTGTTAACCAGAACGTTTTGTAAATGCAGAACCTTTGGGAAAACACACACACACACACACACCCCCTGCTGTCCCCGTTATTCTGAAAGCTTCCTCTGCTGTGCGCTGTGAATCCTCTAATTTTCTAGACTTCTGATTCAAAGAACATCGTGCAACCATAATTACGGTGCTTACAGATGAAGAAAGATTTTTTTTCATTCTTTGTAAATTTAAAGACAGAACATAAAAATGAAATTGAAATGGCTGGACTACCTTTACTCACCTACTTTGTGTTTCCTTAGATTCTGTATTTGTCTATTTGACATTAACTATAGGGCCAAACTAACAAACAGGGTTGTTCATGTCTCCCCTGTGATCCAGAGCCCATAGTCTGAGCTGCCTCTTTATCAACTCTGACTCACGACACCAGTGCCCCCTCCCCACCCTAAACTCTCCCAGGGAACTGGGGAGAGCACCCAGCTGGGATTATTGAAACTAGCCAACACTAAGCGGCTTACCCTGCCCTGATATTCACACAGAAGCCCCTAGGATCTGGCCTGCGCTTTCCCCACCCCTTTCTGCCTCCTGACCAAACCAGTTCCCCATGTGGCCCTGAGCAGTGGGGCATGTTCCCTTTTCTTGGGAAACGCAGCTAACAAAATCTTCCTTCAGCGGTGTTGACCTCTCTGTGTCATCACTCAGTCACCTCCATAAACTGACAAATGAGACACACCAGGCTCCCAACTAACCCCTCCTGCTGGCCAGGCTGCCCGGACCTGCGACGGCCTGACATTGAGTGCGGGCTGGGTCTCTGTACTTCCTCCATGGCGGGTGGGGGGGCGCATAGGAACAAGACAGGTCAGAGAAGGTCAGAGAGAGGCAGGGGCAGGAAGGTCACAGGCAGCAACGCCTGCCCACACGTCTGCCCCAAGGTGCAGGGTGGCGTCTCTGGGCCCCCACCTCTCACCACACATGTCCTCACCCCCAGCTCGGACAGCCAGGGCTCCAGGGGAATCCCAGCTCTGGAATGTTCCCTGTGTCTTGCAGGGGGCACACAGAGGGCCCCGTCCAGGAGGCGGTCACCACACTAGGCTTACTACCCTTTGGTCAACGGGTGTGACAGACAAGGTCTAGACCAGGGTCACATGCATGCCACCTGAACCAGACCCAGTGGCAGACGGCTTACCAAGGTCTGCCTGGGTATATAGGTCAACCCCAATCTCATAATTCATCACACCTGCTCCTCCCCCTTGGTAACAAAACGTTCATTCTCTACATCCTTGTCTCTATTTCTGCTTTGTAAACAAGATCCTCTGTACCAACTTTTTCAGATTCCACACGGACATATATACACTATTGATACTATGTATAAAATAGATAACTAAGGTGAACCTACTGTATACCACAGGGAACTCTACTCAATGTTCTGTGATGACATAAATGGCAAGAAAAATCCAAAAAAGGAGGGATGTGCTTAGTCTCCCAGTCACGTTTGAATTTTTGTGACCCCATGGACTGTAGCCTGCCAGGCTCCTCTGTCCATGGGGATTCTCCAGGCAAGAATACTGGAGTGGGTTGCCAAGCCTGCTTCAAAAAAGGAGGGATATATATATATATCTGACTTGCTTTGTTACACAGCAAAAACTAATACAACAATATAAAGCAACTATACTCCAATAAAATCTTTTAAATATTAAAAAAAAAATCAGCCTTCATGTCTGTGACCCCTGCTTAGACACACCTAACCCTAACAGGAGGGAATCCACACTGCATGGCTCCCCCGACTTCAAGGGCTGCTGCTGACCACTGTGTCCAGGTCCAGGCCACATCAGACTAGTTCTTCACGAGGCAGTTCCAGGCCCAGGTCACAGGGATGGTCCTGGGAGGATGGTCACTTGGATGGATACAGCCCATTATCCCCCACAAGAGCCACAGCACCCCAGGGCATCCTTTGAGCCTCTCTGCTAAGAATACAAAGTATGTCTTCTGGCTGCTGCACAGGATACCCTCTGCAGAAAGGGGGCGCCCCTTCGCCCTCCAGTGCCCTGCTGTCGGTCTCCATTCACAGATGCCAAGGTGAAATCAGACCACCCACCTAAGATGCCTGCAGGGAGCCCACGGACCCATTCCGGAAGCTCAAGGCCAACAGTGATGTCTGTTGACACAAACACAGCGAACAAGCTTGGCCCCAAACAATCCTCGTGGAGGGCATCTCTGTAACTCAGACATCTTTGCCCCAAATGCAAAACAACAAAGGAGCTTGGCTGTGTCAGAAATCAACCACAGAAGAAAAACATTTCTTCTGACGTGTGACCTCTTTGTGCCTTTTATGTTTTTCTACAGCCCAACGTTTCCAGCACGGAGAAGGCAATGGCACCCCACTCCAGTACTCTTGCCTGGAAAATCCCATGGATGGAGGAGCCTAGTAGGCTGCAGCCCATAGGGTCGCTAACAGTCGGACATAACTGAGCAACGTCACTTTCACTTTCATGCATTGGAGAAGGAAATGGCAACCTACTCCAGTGTTCTTGCCTGGAAAATCCCATGGACGGAGGAGCCTGGTGGACTGCCGTCTATGGGGTCGCACAGAGTCGGACACGACTGAAGCGACTTAGCAGCAGCAGCAATGTTTCCAGCAGCAAAACCAACACTGGTCCTCACCACCCACCCCCACCCACTTGATGGGGAAGCGCCGGGGTGCTGAGGGGGCCCCACCTGCAGCGATGAGGATGTATGGGTCCCTCAGCAGGGTGGTGAGCGGCGTCCCCTTCTGGCTCTGTCAGGAAAACAGGAGTTAGAAGAGGCCACGCGGCCACCACAGTGCCCACCTGGCCCTGCTGCTCACCTCTGGCTGCACTCGGGACGGCTGGAGCACAAAGAGCTGAATAGCTATGGGAGGAAAAAGAAGAGGCGTGGCCCCGAGCACCTGCTCACAACGATGCTGAGCCTCAGGACCCCGAGATCATGACCAGGGGTCCCAGGGGCCTCATTCACTCACCTCCATCCAAGAGCACCAGGGCAGCCAAGACCAGGAACGGAGCTGTCTTCCCCACAAACTCGTACAGCACACTCCCAAAGGGGGGGCCCACTGCGAGGAAGACAGAGCGGGGCTGGTACCGGGCCCAGGACTGCCGACCACCCTCTAGACCAGAACCATCTTCTTTGTGCTTCTCCCTCTGGGCATGCTCAGTTGCTCAGTTGTGTCTGACTCTTCCTGTCCCCATGAACTGTAGCCCACCAGGCTCCTCTATCCATGGGACTTCCCAGGCAAGAATGCTGAAGTGGGCTGCCATTTCCTATTTCAGGGGATCTTCCTGACCCTGAGAGCAAACCTTCCTCTCCCGTGTCTCCTGCATTGGCAGGCAAATTCTTTACCACGAGCATCACCTGGGAAGCCCCTCTAGTTGGTTCCAGACAGTATGTGAAAGGGCCACCCTATATTCTGCTCAGGAGTGTTAAACCACCCTAGCAACTCATCTAAGTGGTTTTACACCTGAGACATGGGCAAGAGCCTATGAGGGAAACCCCACAAGTAAAGGTCAGAGAGAAATAAGACCCAGGCACAGACATGCAAAGGAAAATGGGCCAGGGAGGACGGCAGGGTCCTTACGAAGCAGTAGACAGGGAGGGACTGTGGGCCCCCAGATGAAGGTCAGGAATGTACAGAGAAGGCAGACGACCTGGATCTGTCAGGGAAGGTGCCTGTTCCTGGTCTGGGAGCTTAGCCAGGGCAAGTCGGGGAGGCAGGCTCAGAAAGTGGGAAGGTCCTCGGGTGGGATGGAAACTCAGAGAATGTTCTAGGGCAGGGACCTTGGCAGAGCATCCTGTTCAAGACTCGTTGTCATCTGGATCGGGGAGAGAGGACGGGGAGCCCAGGACCGCCCAGGTCAGGACACCTCCCATTTTTCAAAGCCTCCATGAAAGCAGGGAGGAAACAGAGGGCAGTAGAGTGAAAGGGGCTCAGTGTCCAACACAGGACAGACCCTTCCCTCTGCGGCGGCCCTCACCCACCTAGGACGCCCATGGCCAGGCCTCCCAGGGCGATCCCCATGGCGTTGCCTCTCTCCTCGTCATCTGTGTACACGCTGGCCAGCATGCCCATCCCTAATCCGGGAAAGAAACGGTGACAGCCAAGCTCTGGAAGCAACAGAGTTATCTTCATGACTCACAACCCTGCCCACCCCCAGCCCAGACTGTGGTCTTCCCACACGTGCCAGACCAACAAAATATAAGGTCAAGAAACATCCAAAAACCCACCACCCACCACCACCGATACCTTGATTGCCTGAATTATTCCAGCTCATTCTGTAAAGGGTCACCAGCCAAGGCTGGGCCCGGTCCTCCCACAGACCAAAGCCCCCGGGGCACAGACTTAGTCGGTTCCACACCTACCAGCTACAGACGAGCAGGAGGAACCGATGCCCTGCAGGGACCTGGCGAAGAGCAGGAAGGCGTAGCTGCGGGAGAAGGCGAACACTGCGGAGAGAGTGGCCAGGCCACGGTCAGCGTAGACCCGGCTGGCAGGGTGACCAAATCTGCTCAAACAGGACCTTTCTAAAGGCCTCCCTTAACCTGCCGGGGGTGCTTCTGGATTAACCACATCATGCTTTCGCTCCCTGAAGACCTCACCCACCCTGAAGACCCTCACTGCTTTCTGCAGTTGTTGCCAACATACCTACCCCCGCCCCCATCCCAGCTGTGTTCTCAATTTCCAGCTGGTAGTGGTCAGAGCCCACCCGGTGACCCAGACTCGGAAGGCAAACGTCAGACACTTACTAACTGTTGAGATAAACATGATGCAGAATCCCGTAAACATGGGAATTGGGTAGCCAATTCTGCAAAACAGAACCACAGAGAGAACCTAGTGACTGCTCCGTATTTTTTTTTTTTAAGCCTTTCTATTGAGTTTCTCCTGTTAGCCTTCGGGATTGGGTGGATAAGCGTCTGATCAACTTTTCTAAAAATTCATATAGTTGGTGCTTCCTCCGTGACCTTTTGGTGTTTGACTGTCTTGGAACGTGAATACATTTAGGAACTGCCACTCTGAGGGGAAATTTCTCTGGCATAAATGTTAATAAAATCTTGGCAAGTAACCCAGAACACCTTCAAACACACAGCCCCTGTTTCCAGCATTTTGTAAAACTTTCTTTAATTAGAGTCTTGGCTATAGCTTCCCCAGAGGGACAGCTGCAATCAAATGATTCTAGTAAAAGGTCATCAAGAGATTCCATGGGCAGCAGACACAACTGCAGTACGTCTAAGAGGCATCAGGAAACGAGGACATTTCGAAATCTATCTTCACCTTGACCCTGATACAGGCCTTGTTTTCTGTACAAAACTTTCAACATCCTAATTGCTCCATAAGACCACAGAGCACAGGGCTCCGCCACCAGGCAGACAGGAGAGGCGGGGAGACCTCAACGTCTGGGTATCACACCCTTGGCTGGACACCTGGCCTTGCCATTTAACTCAAGTAGATCTCCCCCGAGGCTCAGAGAGAGACCACCACTCACTTCCCATAGGTGGAATGCTAAGTCCCTTCAGTCATGTCTGACTCTTTGCAAACCCACAGACTGTAGCCCGCCAGGCTCCTCTGTCCACGGGATTCTCCAGGCAAGAATACTGGAGTGGGTTGCCATTCCCTTCTCCAGGGGATCTTCCTGACCTGGGGAGTGAATCCACATCTCTTCTGCCTCCTGCACTGGCGGGTGGATTCTTTACCACTGGTGCCACCTGGGAGGTGGAGTGGGTATGATATGAGACATGGCTATGAAATTGCTACCAGGGCACCTGAACATGACAAATGCTTCAGAAATTTTGCTTCATCCCTCATTCTCTTCCTGTTTTCCCTACCCGTTTCTGCAGATTAAGCAAGCAGGTTGGTCCCTGTCATATAGATGGCACATGAGAGAGAAGCAGCTTCCTGCCCCCTGGCCTCCCTTCTGCCAGGAACAAATCACACAAAAGCAGGGGCCGGAACTGGCTGAGCTACAGCCCTAGAGGAGATCTGTGTCACAGCCCAGAACAGCCCTGAGCATCTCCAGGCCTCATCTTCCTCCAGCCCCAGACACTCAAGACCCTGGAGAGAAACCCAACGAGGAACAAGGAGCCCTGAGTACCAGTCACACAGCCTGGGAGGGCTCTTCTACTCAAGGCTGGAATGAAAAATCATAACAATAACTTCACCTACGGTTACACTCCATTCTCCAAGCACTTCCACCCATGAGCTCCCTGATGTGATAAGAGCAGATGGACCACTTCCACATATTACAGATGAGGTATGAAAAACTGACTTGTCTGATGTCCTAGGGCTAATTCCATCCAGTCCTTCTCCTTGCAGACTTACTTTACTAACCTCCCCAGGTAGCCAAAAGGCATATGTGGTTTTGAACAGAAACTTCTAAAAGTTCTGGTCCCACTTATATAATTTTTTAACTGTTTCATGTACATCCAGGAAACAAATAGCATCATAAAATCATCGCATTCTCAGGCAATCACCACCCCACAAACCGATGCAAAGACTCTACTGTGACCTGAAGTGAGCTTGTAACTCACAAGGCAGGCTGTGAAGCCAATCTGGTGAACTAGGAAAGATACCAAGGTGCTGAACTGCAGTTCAGATGCCATCAAATGACAGCTGCTCGTCTCCACCAGCCCCAAGCCAACTGCTCTGTGCTCTCACTTCTGCAGGCAAAAGAAACCTGCTCACAACACCAGATCCAACACGGCTCTAATGGAAACTGATGAAGGAAACTTCCAGGAAGCTCAGAGAGAAGTCACAGGCAGTTTATTTTCTCAGCGACTATTGCATGTCCATAAAGAAGGCTGAGCGCCAAAGAACTGATGCTTTTGAACTGTGGTGCTGAAGAAGACTTTTGAGAGTCTCCTGGACTGCAAAGAGATCAAACCAGTCAATCCTAAAGGAAATCAACCATGAATATTCATTGGAAGGTGAAGCTCCAATACTTTGGCCACCTGCTGCAAAAAGCCGACTCACTGGAAAAGACCCTGATGCTGGGAAAAATTGAGGGCAGGAGGAGAAGGGGACAACAGAGGATGAGATGGTTGGATGGCATCACTGACTCAATGGACATGAGTTTGAGCAAACTCCGGGAGCTGGTGAAGGACAGGGAAGCCTGGCGCTTGCAGTCCATGGGGTCACAAAGAGTCAGACACGATTGAGCAACTGAACAACAACATTGCATGTCTGGGGGAAGAACGAACACACAACTGACCTGGAATGAACAGAGGCTTCTTATCCCTTTCAACATCCAACTTGGAACACCACTGACTTAAGTCAAAGCTATTGGAATACCAGTAATATTACATCCAGTCGACAGCCCGGCCACTGACCAAGGTCACCTGGCAGGGCACAGCTGGTGTGAGCGCCTTCTTACCAGGAGGCTCCAGCACTCCCGGAGATGATAAGCATGCGGAGTCACCTGTGTCCATCACAAGTCCACGTGATAGCTGGCTCCAACCCTATTTTCAGATGGCCACATGGAGGCTCAAGAGATTTAAGTAACTTGCCCCAAATTCAGGGCAGAGGGCATAATCTTGAGTGTCGATGAGGCCGGGTCCTGCTAGTATACACTTTGGTGGGGACACCAGTTGCAGGAGCAGAGGTCCACACGGGGTGCGTGGAACGTGGGCCCACAGTACCTGTGAATACCAGGTGGCTTGGTACCCACAGGGCTGCGCACTTACGGACGTTTCTTTTAACCAAGACCAGGTGTTGTGTTTTTCTCTAAAAATGCAGCCACTACTGTTGTATTTCTCAATTGCTTTCAGATTTTAATAAAGCATGACTGGAAAACCAAATGGCAAAGCTAGAAGGAAACTCAAAGGCTGGCCAGTCCAAACCCCCATCTTAGATGAGAAAGTCAAGGTTCAAAGGGGGAGCCTGTGACTCAGCCACAACTGCAGAGGAAGCCAGTTGCTTTGGGTATCACTGGGATCCTGCTGCTTCCTTCTCATTACCAGACTCATGTGCCCTGTGCTTTCAACACTGGCCAAGCCACTGGCAGGGTTGCCCAGTGCCAAGTGCTGGGCAGCATCCTTCTCTGGAGCTCAGCCCCAAGGCAAAGGCAGCCCAATGGGCAGCTCCTGGCTCTCCACCCTCAGACTGCCCTGTCCCCCTGCTGCCTCAGGACAGCTGCCCAAGGCCCCAGGGTCACTGAGTGGTGGGCAGATGGCCACTGTCCTTTCTCCCTCCCCACGATGTCTCCTAAATGGTCAGAACCTCAACTGACATTAGTCATAAATGTCTGACTTGGCCTCCTGCAGCAATTCAATGCCATCTCAATTAAAGTGATACTGAGCCAAGCCATGTCTGATGCGGCAAGCCTTTACCCAAGCATCCCATTATCACCCCCTCGTGAGTCATCCTGGCCCACTGTCATCTCCACAGGGCATCAGGGAGCAGCTAATCCAATTGGAATAAGAGTAAAAGTCGTATATTTGATTCCTAGAAGAAAGTGCAAAGCAATAAAAGTTATATGCATTGTGTATCCATACACAGTCAGTGGAGAAAGCCTATTATGTTCCTAAACTATCACTGGCGATCAATACTTGTTCTCTGTGCTATGGACTAGTTTATCTTTACCTTATGTAAGCTCTTGTCCCAGGCTTGCTAAGATCTGCCTCGGTTCCCTCTTCTGGGTAAGTGACAAAAGCAAGGACGCAGAATAGGGGGCAGAGAAGGGAACAAACTGCCCCAGAGGAGACAAGAGGTGACATCTCCCTTTGCAGTTATCTCCACACACTCCTAACAGTGAACAGCAGTAAACAGAGAGGTATTTTACTTTTCCTAGTGGCTCAGTGGTATGCAGGAGACACAGGGTCCATCCCTGGAGCGAGGAGATCCCCTGGAGAAGGGAATGGCAACCCACTCCAGGATTCTTGCCTGGGAAATGCCACGGGCAGAGGAGCCTGGCCGGCTACAGTCCATGGGGTCACAAAAAGTCCGACAGGACTTAGAAGCTTGTGGTCAACCATTTCATAAATAAAAGACAATCCTTAGGTTTAGCCCCTAGGTCTGTTTCTTTCAGTTATAACGTGTGAGGAGTGAGCTACATGAGCCTTGAATTTCTTACTCTCCGGGGTGTTCCTTGATGCACATATCACATGAGGGCTCTGCTCCCATGGGAAGGACCCAAATCCATGGCCAGCTTGTTTTGATTTCAAAGCAAAGACTCTGTCACACCCTTTCCATCCTCACGATGTCTGGGATGGGAGATCCCTTCCCAGAATGGCTGATTTCCCTGTCCATGGAGATGCTTTTTGAAAAGGTCACTGCTTATTGCTACAGAACCCACTTCAGACCAACTGCCTGAAGCTAGAGAAAAAAAAACAAAACACACAGTCGATTTGGTGGGGATTTCATGCCCTGTGGCTTTCTCCCTGTCTTTCAGATGTGAGGTAAGATTTGTGAGGAAGAATACCTGGCTTTCAAATATCCTAGGTAACTATGGAAATAAATTAAGCCACTGACGCTGGTTTGATAAAAAGCAGACCACTGAGACAGCGACAAGCTAAGGAGGGAGCTCTCCCCACCCCTGTCCCCGGAGTTAACCCTTTCCCAAGCCCTCGGGTTCTTTTGGAATATCTTGGGTCTAAAGATACAACTACTATGGAAGCCTTATGTTAAGCAAGTGAAGACCATGGTGCCATGTTCTTGACTTACGGAAGAGAGAAATGTAAAGGTGGTTTTCACATTGTTTACCTCCCTGGAACATGCTTTTTATGTGTGGGTACCTCTAAAATCCACTTACTGGGTCAAATGACAACAGCTGTTGCTCATATCCATTTCACTCACAAGTGTAATCATGAAATGAACAGTTAAACTGGAATTAGAAAAGAAGTCACACAAGCCTCAAAGATGGCAATCAAGTCAAGACACACACCCGCAGGCTTCGGAAAGTGCGTTGCTGGACCTGTGATCACCACCCTCATCATAGTCAAAATGTCCTTTGTTCCCTATCTGGTCACAAATTATTCAGTGAAAATATACTACCTACAGAAGAAATCAAACGGGAATTACTTGTACCATCTAGCAGCCAAGTGAGCATTTAAATACTTCCCAAGAATCGTCATATTTTATTTTCATGGTTCGACATGAGATCTTACCCAATATTTAAAACGAAAGGCAGGAGGCTGCTTCCTGTTGTCACCCACTCACAAAAGCCACGCACACGGCAGCATTGTGACCACAAACAACGGGGCGCTGGACTGTACCGTGGGGGTTCAGCGAGTCATGATGGGTGTGACGCTGGGTGTCTCATTTCAGAGTGGGTGCTGCTTACAGCAAGAGGCTTTAGAAATGAGTGGCTCCAAGCAGCCCATCTCTAGGAAGCTCCCCACTACATCTCTGGAGATGCAAGAGGTCTCTTTTTTCCCCACCGTCAGAAGCACTGCAGAGACAAGGGGAGGCTGGACCAGCGTGCATCGTGGGATGGAAAAGATATTTTTCTAGGGCCAGGGAGGTGGGTGAGGATTGAGGTTCCTCATATCAGCCTGATTTTCCCTAAACTCCCTCCCACTGAATAAAAATAGCATCCAACAACTCACTGTTTGGCCTTTTCCTCATTCAGCCTGGGGCACCCGGGGAGAGCCCAAATAGATGCAAAAAAGGCAGATTTTACCTATATTATTTACATTCCGTAACTAAAGGTACAAACTGGGTTAACAGTAAGCTGGTGGAAAGAACCAGAAGAGAGGAAGACATCAGCCAGAGTCTGGACAAATGCTTTCTCCTCCTGAGTTGTTGTTTAGTCGCTAAGTTGTGACTGATTGTTTTGCGACCCCATGGACTATAGCTAGCCAGGCTCCTCTGTCCATGGGATTTCTCAGGCAAGAATACTGGAGTGGTTGCAATTTCATTCCACGGAGTCACTGAGGAATCCTATCCTTCAGGATCTAATGCCTGGTGATCTGAGCTGGAGCTGATGTAATAATAACAGAAATAAAGTGCACAATAAATATAATGCCACTGAATCATCCTCAAAGCACCCCTCACCCCCGACCTGTGGAAAAATTGTCTTCCACGAAAGCGGTCCCTGGTGCCAAAAAGGTTGGGGACCACTACTATAAAAATACTAAGACAGCCCCCAAAGCTTTTGCTCAAGCCTCCTCAAGATCTGATGCTTCATGTTTTAACTACTCTTTAATCAAAAACATATTAACCAAGTGTAAAATGCTATTTTAAACTCAGTTCTTTACAACCCTGAAAATGTGAGTCACATATCTCGTTGGTAATTGCAGATGTGATTGGCACAAATTACATCAAAAGGCTATTTGCAATGGCTCACAAGGGAAGAGTCTGTAAACGGAAATATATTTATCACTTCTCTGAGCAGAGCCGCAGAGTGCCCAGAAATGCTGCAAGTCCCCAAATTCATATCTACTGGGCTTGGAAAATATTAGAAAACATTACTTATCATGACCATGTTGGAGGGACAACTGAGTTTGTTCAATTGTTTTGCCTGCCTGCATTGATATTAAAATTTGTTTCCATTTCCACATTACAAGGCAGTGCTAGAAGATGAAGATTGTTTTGAAATTTGCTGGAGAGCTGGGAGAAATCAGCTAGGGAGGAAAATTTTGTTCTTGACAAGTTCCACCATACAAATAGACTAAATTTCACAGGTCACTAAAGGAAATTAGTTTTCTCTTGGAAGATAATTTTTTTTACGAGGCCCAAACACAAGCCTTGTATGCACGCGTGCTAAGTCGCATCCAACTCTTTGCAACCCCATCGACTGTAAGACTGCCAGGCTCCTCTGTCCACGGGATTCTCCAGGCAAGAACACAGAAGTGGGTTGCCATGCCCTCTTCCAGGGGATCTTCCCAACCCAGGGATCAAACCGGCATCTCCTGCGGCTCCCGCATTGCAGGCAGATTCTTTACCGCTGAGGTGGCTACAATGTCAAAGTATTTGGAGTATATAATAGGGCAAAAGTCTCTCTGGTTTTAAACAAGCTCCTGCCCCTTGGCATAAGCAAAGCATTAGAAATGAGAATGGGATTTTTTTAAAGCTTTTCATTTGCCATTTACATTTGGAAGATTAGAACGCTCCCATCATTTCCGCCGAGTTTCTAAGTGTTGCGCTGTACAGCTAGTGACATTCATGTTCTAGTGACTGGTAAGGTGTTATTACAATAATGTCCTCAATTTTCCCATATAGTATTTGAGCTGTTTGCTTTCTCAGAATACAAAACCCTGAGCTGTTTTCTGTAATTATACCAGATGCATTTTAAGGAGCGCTCTTAGGGGTGAGAAAAGAAAGAAAACCCTGTAAACCTCGGAGGTCTGCTTGGTTTTCCTCCTGAAGAATAGAAGAACTGCTGAACGCCACCTTAATAATGATGCCTCTTGGTGGGCTCCCAGTCAGCCCAGCGTCCTGCATTCATTTGCTTAGCATTTTATGCAGCAGCCTGATAACACTGCCACACAGCCTGCAGGCTGGATGTGGCCTGGGAAGGTTAAAATGGATTCAATGGCACACCCAGTCCAGAAAATCACATCGTAGAAGTAGAAAAGGTGCTTCCATCTGACTCACCATGGGTACCCTCCCAGAAGTCTTTGTTTCAGGGGATCGCTTGTGTGGAGGAAGGCAGGCCTGCTGTGGCCGCTTTGAGCCCCTGCCACCACCCCAGGCCTCGTTGCCTCATAGAGCCCCCAACCCTCCAGAGTTGGCCCCACTCTCAGCCACACAGGGCCCCTCTCTATTGTCACCATCTTGATATGATTTGCAATATTTTAATAAAAGACTGGGCCTTGGAGGAGGAAATGGCAACCCACTCCAGTATTCTTGTCTGGGAAATCTCATGGACAGAGGAGCCTGGTGGGCTACAGTCCATGGGGTTGCAAAGAGTCAGATGTGACCGAGGGACTAACACTTTCACTTTTCACCTTCCCTGACTCTTCAGCTTAGCTTTGGAATCTCTAGTGGCTCCCAAGTGCTCCTGCAACAAGCGCCTACCCCTCTGTCATATAGCACGTGGGGCTCCTCATAGCCCAGTCCCACCCAGTCCCCCCAGACCTGCCCTCCTCAGTTCTCTGGGCCCCTCTTTTGCTCTCTTTCCCACCTCTGGTCCTTGTCTTTGTGCATCTAAGCCTGCTTCACAGGTAGGACTCTGGGCACCGCCCCTCTCCACCGTTTTTCACATCTCTGCTTTTGGGGTCACACTGTTTAGATGGGAGCCCACCACCACCGCTTACTCTACCAGCTCCCACTCTTTGCGACAGACACCTCCTCCCCTCTTTTGCAAGCCCCCTGTCCTGTGCTTGCAGCCCCCCAAGTCCTGGGCAGAGCTGGACCACCTTGGCTGGAGAAGAATAAATACTAGCTGGATGGCCACCAACAATGGAAATGTGAACCATTATTCAGAAAAACTGGGTCTCAAAAGACTCCAGAACATCCAGATTAACATAAAGCTCGTGTGGGCAGCTTGAATTATCTAGGGAAAAAAAAATTCTCTTCGTTGGTGTGCACGTGGACACAGCTCAGCACGTGGCAGGGGAAGGTCCACTGCCCAGGGCCTTGGTGTCAGCGAGCGACTATGGATCACGTGCCACATTCCCCACCTGGTCATCCACATGAGCCTTGACCACACCAGCCTGAAGGAAACCACTTCGGCTGTCTATTGGGAAGTCCATGACCAGAGGTGGAAGAGAGGAGAAAGCCATGGGGCACGGACACGATGACGGCCTCGGTGGCAATGAAAAGGAGCACTAAATGAGAAATCGTGACTGGCTCAAGATGGAAACGTACGGTGAAGGAGACAGGATTTCCCCTCCAGCTTTGGATCTCCAGACTCTGATCAATGAATGAGAAACAAAATAATCTGGAACAATATTATGAATATTTAGCTCCTTGACTGAAACAATATAACCTACCTGTTGGTCAACAGTCCTATGAACGGGTTGGTGAGGAGCTGGACAGTGGCTTTCGAGGCAAACAGCAGGCCGACCTGCACATTCTCATTCAGGAGGTCTTTGTCTTCACTGGGACAGTCGGAAGGGGCTGAGGACGAGTTAGTGACCATGTGCTGCGTGGTGGCCTCGTGCACCAGCGCCCCCTGAAGGTGGTCGGTGTTGTTCCCGGTGACCATGGTGGAGTTGTCATAATAGGAGAAGATGTTCTGGAAGCTTCCGGGGGCGGAGGCTGTGAGTCCAGGCTTGGCGGTCTGGATTTCTAGAGCATCTTTCTCATGCTCAATGCTGTACAAGTAACTCGGGATGATGGGGACTGGGGATGAGAGCAGGACAACGGTGATTATGCTGAAAGCCTCCCTGGGACCAAAGCCAGCAAAACTGTGGTCTTGTCAAATGCTAAACGAGACCCAGAGAAGTGGCGTGTCTGCCTCAGGAAAGGGAACCTTAGCTCTGGGAAAGATTGAGGGCAGAAAGAGAAAGGGGTGACAGAGGATGAGATGATTAGAGGGTATCACTGACTCAGTAGACTTGTTTTAGCAAATTCCAGGAGATGGTGAAGGACAGGGAAGGCTGGTGGGCTGCAGTCCAAGGGGCTGCAAAGAGCTGGACACGACTGAGGGACTAAACAACAACAAGCTCTGAGAACAAAGCCCCAGACGCTGTGCGAGCTCTCAGGGCCAGCAGACCTGACCAGCCCCAGAGCTCCCTGTGCTTCTTACAGGGCTCCTTCATAGGAATATTTTAGGAAAGGAAAGCAAGATGCGATCTGAAATCTAGTCTGTGCTGACCTGGGGTCAACCAGGGCTTCTCAGAAAGAGGCTAGAAAGACCTTTAAGTGAATGAATCAGGAAAACAGAAACCTAAATTTAATTATGTGTCTTAGAGAAAAAAAAAAATTAACCCACAGGAAGTAATAATTCGGAAATTCTGCACTAGACTCACTTTATCTTTCTATTACTTGAGGGGGAAGCAGCAATGTTTCATACAACTTGGCAAATTCAAGACTTCCTGAGACTTTCATAAAGGAAAAGAAAGCTGATGTAATCGAAGCTTTGGGCATGTGTATAACAGAGGATTCAAGACAAAGGAGGACACAGGCCCTTGTTACTCTACTGGGATGAGCCCCAAAGCTCCCATATTCCTGGAAGTGAAAACCTGACTCTGATGCTCTGAAAACTGTCCAGAGAGAAAAATTTACACAGAGACAAGGGAAATGACCCTTTAAAAAGTTATTTTTTATTCATTAAAAATTGGGATATTTTTCAGGAAAATATGCTTGCCAAACCTGTTGTTCATGGGGCTAATTAAGAGACCTGGATGTCAATTATGTAGCTGTTCAAAAATCTATTACAGCAAAAAAGATGAAAACCAACAGTTAAAACTGCTCTTGATAGGAGTCCTGACATGTGTCCATGTCCCTTCCTCCTATGGAGCGAGGTATGCTGACCTGTTCCTTTAGGTGACAGATCACATTATTAACCCTCCTTTTTCGGGGGGCATAATAATCATTATAATATTATTGTGAATCCTGGAAATTGCTCTTCCTTCACAGAATATTAAAAAAAAAAATTTTTTTTTTAATCGCGTTGAAAGTGACAAGGGGAAGCAGGAAATTATCAGGAGGAAACATAAGTTCTGAGTTTTATCTGATGTCACGTTTTTTTGACCGGACCTCCAGGAAAACGAAGCCGCAAACGCGGCCACTAGCCTAAGCGAGGCAGTCTCGGGCGGGGAACGTCCTTATGAAAAACGTCTTCTCTCCAACCTGCCCGCACGGCGCTGGGTAAGCGGGGCGCGCCGGGGGACTGGGACGCCGGTCTGTACGTACCCACAACCGTGAGCAGCATGTTGTCCAGCAGCAGCGCGAGGAACACGATGAACAGGATGAGCTTCCGCGAGTGCCGGCTCTCCTGCAGCCGGCGGAACAGCGCCAGCTCGCTCAGGGCCATGACTCCGGGGCTCGGCTGCGGGCGCGGCGCGCGGTCAGGGGCCGTGCGGGGCCGCCGGCTCCCCCGACCCCAGGGCTCGCCCGGCCCGGCCCGCCGGAGCGGCGCTCGGGGAGCGGGGCTCACCCGGCGGCGCCAGGCGGTCCCCGGCGTCCCCCCTCGGCTCACGTGCGGCGAGCGCCTTCTCACCGGCACCTGCGCTCCGGGGGAAATAACGCCCGCGAGCGCCGTCGGGGCGCGATCCCGCGCCACGCCCGGCGCCCCGCCGCCCGCGCCCACTTCACCCTCCGCGCGCTCGGAAAGGGCCGCGCGCCACCCGCGCACCTCGCTTTCCCGGGACCCCCGGAGCCCCGCGCGTGGCGCCTCCGGGGGCTTCCCCTGTCCTCCGCCGGGCCCCTCTCTCCCGCGCGTCCGGGCGGCGATCAGTCCCCAGCGCCGAGCCCCGCGGGCGGGGAGCGGGGTCGGCCTTACCTCGGGGTGGTCTGCGGCTGCCCGCCCTGGCCGCCGTGGGCTCCGTCTGGCCGGCGGGCTCCGGTCGCAGTCTCCACCCCAGCGCCCGGCCGCCGCCGCTCGGTTTACCGGGTCCGGCTCTGACGTCACGGCCGGCGCGGAGCGGGGGCGGGGGGCTGGGGCGCCCCGGCCTCCGCCCTCCCCGCGCTGCAGCTTTCCTGTCCCCGCCCCGTCCCGGGCTCTGGAGTCGCCCCGTCCCGGGCAGACCCTCGCCCCTGTCCGGGCACTTCGCCGTGAGCCCTGGGGACACCGGCCAGGGTGAAGCGGATGGGTCTCAAAGGGAGGACGTCAGGAACCCCAGGGCGAGGGGCCAGGATGAGGAGTCAGGGATTAGTGCTCCCATCTGGCCTCAGTTAGGAGCGAACGCTCTCGTTGAGCCTCCGTGTTCCTGAGGACGTGAAGCCACTTCAGTGAGTGTGCCCGGGACGGAGGCTGGGGTTGGGCGGCCGCGGACAGACCTGTTTCCTGGAGAAGCCACCCAGTACCCCAGCACCCCTCCCCTCTCCCACCTCCAGATCTTGGTGCAGAATGCCCCTCGGCCTCTGACCATTGGGTCCTCGGATCCCCTCCAGATGGTGATGTGGAAACGCGGGGGATGGGGGTAGAGAAGGGGACATCCCTCAGCATTACCCCACAGTGAGAGTGAGGAAATGAGGGCCCCAGGCCGCTGAGTTCGGGTCCCAGAAAGGAGGACCATGTCCTCTGAGCAGGGGGCACTGGAGACTAGGTGAGTGCCTGGTGCCCAAATAAAAGGACCCCGTGGGCAGCTGCCCAAGCCCTGTGCGCCACAGTGCTCTCCGCTCAGTGTTTTCGGGGGCTTCTGGCCAAGGGCCTGTTTGCGGCTGACCTGGAGCTGTCATCTTCACTACCAAAGGACAGGCGCCCTCTTTGATTTCCAAGTCCCTCTATTTTATAAAGAGAAACAGACAGACTTCCCTCCTGACACGGCTGGAGCTTTGGAGACCCTTTAGGGGGCGGGAGGAGCAGAAGGTGTTTTCTTGGAAAGCCACTTAGAATAAACGTTATCTGCTGCGACTGCAGCCGTAGAGTCTGGCCATGTTTTATTAATGTTTGCTTGTCAGTTGGAGGCTGCTGAGAGCGGCGGGGTGCTGTGTGGGGCTCCCCTCTCTCTGTACCTCCTTCCTCCCTTCCAGACACCCGCCGTGCCATCCCCAGTGTGAGAGAAATGGTTGGATAAGTAAGTAGGTCAGTAACATGGGGACTCTGGGATGTCCCAGGATGTGTGCAACTTAAATATTAAACGGGGAGGAGGGGAGGAAAACCACTTAGGAGGAGAGAACAGCTGGTAGGGAGCTGTTTGAGATGGCTGAGAAGGGTATCGCGTTCATGGGGTGGCCCAAAGTGCCTGGAGTTTCAGAACCAAGACACAGGCCTTGTCCCACTGCTCCCTGGACCAGAGCGGTGTCGTGGTTAGCAGGATGCCTGGGGCCAGTCTGCTGTGTCCTTGATAGGTGACCTCAGGCATATTATGTATCTTCTCTGTGCCTTAGTTTCCTCATCTCTGAAATGGGGATGCCAACTGGACATGATGCCAACTGGACATAATGCAGTGTTGTTGTGGGGATCCACAGGGATTCCTTAACACAGTGCCTGGCACAAAGTGAAAGTCAGCATCCACCCTTCATCCACCCAACAAATATTTATTGAGCATTGACCACAACCAGGCACTGTTGTTGATACTGGACAGATATTAATGGCCCAAAGAGATAAAATCCCCATTCTTGGGGGGCTTACACATTCTGGTGGCAACACCACAATGGTGCACAGAGGAAGCCACACCAACTCAGCCCAGCCATCTGGAAGAATATGGTGCTAGGGGAAAAGGCCAATCCCTGGGTCCCTTCTCCTGATCTCTGCCACCCCTCCTAGAGCACCATAGCCTATATTAGCACCTTCAGATTTTTTGTTGACATGCCCAAAAGTGTTTTTAAAAAGATAGGTGTGCCTCACACATTTCTCAGGTAGCATCTATTCTTTCACCATAAATTTAATAGTTTAGGGGTATATCATGTATGTGTGTGTATGGTAGTCACTTGAAGTGAAGTCGCTCAGTCGTGTCCGACTCTTTGCGACCCCATGAATCGCAGCACGCCAGGCTTTAGTCACTTAGTTGTGTCTAAATCTTTGTGACCGCATGGACTGTAGCTCACCAGGCTCCTCTGTCCATGGAATTCTTTAGGCAAGAATACTAGAGTAGGTTGCCATTCCCCTCTCCCGGGGATCTTCCCAACCCAGGGATCGAACCCAGGTTTCCTGTGTTGCAGGCAGATTCTTTACTGTCTGAGCCACCAGGGAAGCCCCATATCATGTATCAGTTCAGTGCAGTTCAATTGCTCAGTCCTGTCCGACTCTGCAACCCCATGGACTGCAGCACGCCAGGCTATATTCACCTTTATATATAAAGCCATTACGACTCTCTTTTAAATGTACCCAATGGATTATTAAAATTACCATATTTTATTTAAAAATACAAACTTTTTCTTTAATACTGTAAATGTTACATTGTTTCTCTTTAACAATGTAAAATTGTTACATTGTTTCCTTTATGCTTCTCAAAGTATATTTTCTAGCCACTCTCAACAGAATTTTATCTAACTGTAATGTTTTTATTACTTAAATTCTGTGTTTACCACCTTATCTATTATATGAACTGCAACAGATATATGAACATGTATTAGCATTTAAAATTTACTTATGGCCATAAGGTCCTAAGTTCGAAAATTCTTTTTTAAGATTGTGCTATTATAGCAATTATTCAGTTCAGTTCAGTTCAGTGGCTCAGTCGTGTCCGACTCTTTGCGACCCCATGAATGTCTCTGCTTTTCAATATGCTATCTAGGTTGGTCATAACTTTTCTTCCAAGGAGTAAGCGTCTTCTAATTTCATGGCTGCAGTCACCATCTGCAGTGATTTTGGAGCCCAAAAAAATAAAGTCTGACACTGTTTCCACTGTTTCAATTATTAGTGGTATATAAATTATAGAGCTGCAAATGTGTAACATGAATTTTGATAAATATTAAACACAAAGAGAA
Organism: Cephalophus harveyi; assembly: GCA_006410635.1. NCBI lineage: Eukaryota > Metazoa > Chordata > Mammalia > Artiodactyla > Bovidae > Cephalophus > Cephalophus harveyi. Next base: position 534,331 of record SJYT01054896.1, on the reverse strand, counting down.
ACATATTAGACGTGTATTACCTAATGAGATGAGTAGGATTTTTGGAGCCTTAACAGAAAAGAAACCATATTGTCTCTGGATGTTTTTATGCCTCAGAACAACGTAACACAGTAAAACGGTACGTGTCAGGTTGGATGGGAGGTTAGCCTTTCTTTGTCCGGTGGGGGACAGGAGATTGTTGAAAGGGGAAATGATAAAAGAGAATCCTCCTGTCTCTATCTGGGTGGGTCTATCTCAGCCAGATTAATTTTTAAGCAAGGACATATGGAACGAGCATCTGCTATGGCTTGGGAAACCTTCATATATACCCAGTATCCTGAAGTAGCAGATTGAAGAGTCAACCTGGAAAGCCCTGCCTGATCTGGGTCTTTGGGACTCCATAGCCTTTTAATTGACTCAGCGGCTACCTCCCCTCTCCAGCCACACTTGCTCCTCTCATCCTTCTCTGCCAAGGGCCTCTGCACATTCTCTGCCCAGGAAGTTCTGCTTCTAGTTATCACCTTTTCATTCTTGGTTACCAGTCCTAATGCCACTTCTTAAGGGGAGCCATCCTTTCATGGACACCCCAGCCCCAAGTATCAGACAGTTTCCCTTCTCTTGTAAATCCTCATGGAACTGTTACTTCCTCCAGAATATGTCTGTCCAAGAGGAGCCGTTCTCCCACAGGCGTGATCAGTTATCTCTGTCTCCTCAGGTATCAGGACCAGGGAGACCCTTCTTGGTCATCACCGAGGTTCCGGAACACAGTTGAAGCTCATTGAATACCTGCATGGAGGATGTGTTCTGGGTAGGTCTGGTTCCCTTCTGAAGCAGAACGGTGGGGACCTGAAAGAGAGGCACCTTTGCTGGAAGGTCAAGGTTACATGCCTGTCTCTCTCCCCAACTCCTCCAGGACCAGGCTTTGAGGAAGCCCCCTAGTGAACACTTGTGGCTCAGATGATAGAGAATTAGCCTGCAATGTGGGAGGGGTTGGGAAAATCCCCTGGAGAAGGGAATGGTAACCCACTCCAGTATTCTTGCCTGGAGAATTCCACGGACAGAGGAGCCTTGCAGGCTACATTCGAGGGGGTCGAAAAGAGTTAGACACAACTGAGTGACTAATGCTTTAACTTTCATTTTCACACATTTATTGGGTTGACCAAAAAGTTCGGGATTTTCTGTAGGATGTTAAGGAAAAACTCGAACGAACTTCCTGGCCAACCCAGTATTTACTCTTCCTGGGAACTCAGACTGGTGAGCTCAGCCACTCAACCCCCTGCCTCTGCCCACTCCCACCCTTTTCAAACATTAGGGACTGGGAAGGTACAAAGGTCCCACCAGGGTTGACTTTTTTTTCCCCCACTAAATTTCAGTATTTAGGAAAAATAAGGCATGGAGCTTTTTGGAACATAGCAGTTATTTGAAATAGGCACTCTGGAAGATACACTAACAAGAGTTTAAGCTATGGATGGCTTCTGATTGGGTCGCTTTTACAATTCTGTGAATTTGAGCCAGTCGTTAAACTTTTACATGCCTCAGTTTCGCATCTATCACTCAAGCATGATAGGAGCCCCGCCTCCACCACCGACCCAGCAGAGCTGTTTGGGGATGGAGGGAGATGATCCTGGCATAGTGCCTGACGCAGAGCAGAGGCTCACACTTGAAGGGTTTCTTGGCCTCAGAAAAGTGAAAGTGCTGATACATGGGAGGTGTGAGTGGTCTATGGGAAAATCCCCAGGCACTCCCCCCACCAACGACCTTGGAAATAAGGAAAACGGATTTATGACCTGGGCATTAAGCTGTGACATGCAGACAAGGGATCAGAGCAGAAATGAACAATGGCATCCTGAAGAGACACAGTGGTTCATGGGCCAGCAAAACCAATACACTGGTTAACGTATGGGCAGAGTAAGGAGTGGAGTACCCAGGGGAGAGCCAGGCACAGGGTGAAGCAGGCTGTTCCTAGAAGAGGGAGCCCCAATGGCTCCCAAGCTCATGAAGAGATGCTCAGACAGACTAGAGATCAGAGAAATGCCAGTGATAATGGGAGGAAGAGGCAGCGCTGTGCCCATCAGACTGGCGACAACTAGGAAGCTGGGTAAATGCCAGGTGTTGGTGAAGATGTAAGGAAATAGGGACCCTTTCCTTGGGGGTGGTGTGGGGACTGGGGCAGCCCTTCCAGAGAGCTTGGTGGAATTAAGTCAGCATGCACCCTCTGATCAAGTCCACATCTCAGGGGAACCCCAAGGTGGGAAGAACAAGGGAAGGCATTACAGTGTTGGTCACAGTAGGGAGTTGGAGGAACCTTGGTCTCCATCACTAGGGAATAAACAGTTGAAATGTGGAGGATGCTCGGAACGGAGTGCCATGGATGTGGGATTACCCACGTGTCTGTGCAGAGATTCTACTAAGCCTTGAGTGTAAAGGCTGGAGGAGGTGAGCAGGCTCTAAAGTAAGATTCCATGTTGGAAAAGCACTCGGAGCACCATTTATTTTGGAGGCTTCATTCCTATTCAAGTGTCCGTATTAAGTTCTTCGGAGTGGGTGCCTTCATAGGGGAGGGGCCCAGGAGTGAGTGTCTGGGATGTTGGAAAAAAAGTGGAAATAAACCAAGAAATGGGCCTTACAAGGACCAATGATGATAGTATGCTCAGAGATGAGACAGATGATCAGCTCAACTCTGTGTGCACATGGTTGCCCCCAAAGGGATGCCTAGAAAAGTCGAAGCCTTTCAGTACAGAGTAGCTGTTCTGAACGCATAGCCTGCACATGGGCTTTATCTCCCAGGGCAGGCAGGGCTGCGCTCCGTCCTAATCCAGACTGAGGGAAGTGAGAGCAGATGGAAATCCAGGTCCAGGAAAGAGCAGAGAACATCAGAAAGCGTAAGCTGTCTGGCTAAATGCAAAAGATACAGCTGGTGTTTTGGTCTTATTTTGTTTTGCTTTGCCTTTCCCTCTTGTTTTCTTTATAAGTCTTTAACTGTTTAAATTTATAACATTTAAAACTACAGCAATTGAGGAATTGATGACGAGTAGAGGTACTACTTTCTACAGTTTATTGTGATCCACACAGCCAAAGGCTTTGGCATAGTCAATAAAGCAGAAAGAGATGTTTTTCGGAACTCTCTTGCTTTTTCCGTGATCCAGCGGATATTGGCAATTTGATCTCTGGTTCCTCTGCCTTTTTTAATTTTTTTTTTTTCTCTGCCTTTTTTAAAACCAGCTTGAACATCTGGAAGTTCACGGTTCACGTATTGCTAAAGCCTGGCTTGGAGAATTTTGAGCATTACTTTACTGGTGTGTGAGATGAGTGCAATTGTGCAGTAGTTTGAGCATTCTTTGGCATTGCCTTTCTTTGGGATTGGAATGAAAATACCTTTTCCAGTCCCCTGGCCACTGCTGAGTTTTCCAAATTTGCTGGCCTATTGAGTGCAGCACTTTCACAGCATCATCTTTCAGGATTTGAAATAGCTTAACTGGAATTTCATCACCTCCACTACTAGCTTTGTTCGTAGTGATGCTTTCTAAGGCCCACTTGACTTCACATTCCAGGATGTCTTGCTCTAGGTGAGTGATCACACCATCGTGATTATCTTGGTCGTGAAGATCTTTTTTGTATAGTTCATCTGTGTATTTTTGCCACCTCTTCTTAATATCTTCTGCTTCTATTAGGTCCATACCATTTCTGTCCTTTATTGAGCCCATCTTTGCATGAAATGTTCCCTTGGTTTCTCTAATTTTCTTGAAGAGATCTCTAGTCTTTCCCATTTTGAAAGAGAT